>LUCH01001622.1:0-75471 GCA_013368495.1 Paragonimus heterotremus
TTTCGCCTTTTTCGATGAATGCATCATTTTAGCTTTTATAATCGGTTTTTGTTCTAAAAATGCTTCAAACGAAATTTTCATGGTGAAACGCATATTCCTATCGCGTAAAACGCTTTTTTTGCCTTCTACGGGAGATATAACTGTGTAGCTAGACGTGTAATGCGCGTGACCGTGAGTGAAGTTTGAGTGAATCCTTTTGAATGTCACGTGAACGTCACAATTTGTCTCATTGTTCCTCTCAAACTACTATCAGTCTACACACAGGCCACATTGGACTTACACTTAGGCTGCACTCAAACTACGCTAGTGCTGACTGGGACACTACATACTTAGGCGTTGTCTATAGGTTAAGTCTATCGGGTGGAGCAGCTACTAGTGTGAACTCATACCACATACTTAGGCGTTGATCACAACGCATGTCAATTGGACGGATCAGCTACTAGTAACACGCGCATTATACACTTAGTTATTGTCCCTAGGTAAAGTCGGCCGGGTGGAACAGCTACTAGTGTGAACGCAATGTTTATTAATTGGATCAAAAACACAGGCAATAAGATGTTGACGTATATTCTATCAATTACAACATTTCCGTATGAGACAAGGTGAACAACAGTTAGCCAATCACTCTTCTCCGATTTCGTTTTCGCCAAGTGATCTCCTGGAGATGTGGAAGGAACTTATTTTCGTTTGATCCAGATATAGCAAGGAAATACTTCCTAGCGAATGACCAAAAATCTTCCCTATTTCGTGTGTGGATTACACTGTTCTCAGAATTCACGAAGTTTATTGAGTGGTTGATTGTCTAATGTTCGTAATGATTTATTTTATCCATGGCTGTGTAAGCTCTCTATTCGTCCGTTTTTATTATGGTGTTTGGCTGGAAGCAAAAGATGTAGTTAATGTAACCGATTTATTCGGACATGTTTTTGAATGATGAGTAACAGCATGGCTATAACTCTCGGCAAATCATCATGAACGCCTTCCGCGTTTCTTTTTCTATACCAGCATGTACTCAGACATCTGACACGTGGCACCTAAACATCACTTGCGAATCCCCCATTTTGCCGTGACAGAAGCTTTGTCCCAGAAACTCATCTCACTTTCTGCTTAGACTTACAAAGTGTGGCTTGGCATACGCATGTCCTACGGTCTTTCAATACGTCGTTTCCTGCTAACTCGATCAGTACCATCCTGGGCTCTGCAAACATTTCCTTCTGTCTCCACTGCGTATAGGTCCCGGAGTTAGCCCAGGACCGCTCTCTCCAAAGCACCTAAGAGGCTATAGCGGTAGGCCTAGTCGATCCGCCCTCCAACATATGACGACGTCCGTGGAATACATGGGTTCCGTTGATGGCATTGGCACTCAACTGACATTGAGTGCTACGATTTCGTAACCTGCGGCCGGTTTGCGGTGACCGGCTCCGAAAAAGAGTCCTTGCTGGTACACCCCGCGATTTGAATCATGTATCACAAAATCTAGAAAAGTTACACGAAATTACCTTCCAGAGGAATCCGTAGCATCCAAATTGGATATCGAGTCTACTGCAGTCACTACGATAGCCTATCATCTCACACACCTTTAACACTAGGGCTGGTACCACGTGTTCCAGGCATGAAGTGCAAACAGGATGTACCTTTCAGGGGTAATGTACTCGCTAGGCGCTGAAATGTCATTAATCTCAGGCCACATCGGTTACCTTATTGGTCTGACAACCGCGAACCTCTTCGGATTGCACACCGGGATCTTAAAGGGGGCATACGGACAGACAGAAAGTCAGAAAACCTACTGATAATCACCAGTGACGTCTGCAGCGGGGAAGAACAGACCAACAGTCATCAGAATCATAAGCGTCCACGATACGAAGATAAGGGGGTTGTAGCTGAAATGGGAAAAGTAGGAATCAAGGTTTTCATCCGGTAGAAAACGAACAACAGAGTTGATCATTATCCATTAGATGGGTGAGCATTGGCTCGTGTACACATGGCAAGCTACATTGAAGCATGGTCGGTAAGCAATAAACAAAACAATATACACGCTGTTAATGATAGAGTGAGACGTGTTATCCATGTTTACAACACATAGTAGGTAGAAACAACCACGTGATAATGTGGACCGCTTTCTAGCTGGAACACAATCATAGAAACGGGTTGAACACATAAGTCATATATATGATAAACCCACAAACGTGGTGGCATAGCTTTTATTAGAACTTACTTTAACACTTAGTGTACAGCGCAAGGCAATACAGACACAACGCGGTCGAAAATCACAAATTCAAAAATATCTTCCAAGCCTGAGCAAAATTAAGCGCTTCTACGGGATAGGGATATGCGTTTCACCATGAAAATTTCGTTTGAAGCATTTTTAGAACAAAAACCGATTATAAAAGCTAAAATGATGCATTCATCGAAAAAGGCGAAACATTCTTCTGAAGAAAACTGAGCATGTGAGCCATTTTTGGATATAGCCTATTTTTCTCGTTGCAACACAACTATCAAACCCGACAAAATCTGTATATTTGTCCCGTAACATGCATTTTAATATTTCGTCAAAAATGTGAAAAATCTCTATGCGCGCCAGAATGGCCGTTTTCGACTGGTTTCGGCCTTGAAGCACCATACCGGCGAATCGATCAGTTGGTGAAATAATGGTTCCACCCTATCAGCTGTGCCAGCTCGGAGAAATATACGCGCCAAATTCCTCATCGGTGCCACTTCACATTGTATTTACCTGGTTGTTCTTGACTGCGGAGAAAGTTGAATAGGCAGAACCGAAAAATGTTCGAGCTCCAGAATGAAGGAACGTTTGCCTTAATTGATGCAAAAGCTCATGTTACCGGAGAAGGGCAATGTTGCCGAAACATGTAAACAACCAGTTTCCTTAGTCGCTGGACACCTGCTGACCACTGGTCACGTTAGCGATCCATCTTATGCATTCACAGTCCTGTTAAGTCACATTAACTCAAGTTTCTTTGGGTTCGCAGGAGCAGTCGCAATCAACCGACTCAAACTCGCTCTCTATGTTCGTGAATTTGACCCCTCTCTGGATTAATGACCCATCCTAACCCGCATATTGATTATCCATCTGTCTAGCTGTTTGTTATCAAATATTCCACTCGTGTTATTGTGAAGTTGGTACCGACTTGTCTGTACGAAATGCTTGCATCCACCAGTTTTCGCGTCCTAACTGCTATGTTCAAACGGTTCAGGGAAACCAAGTGTTTCAAACATCATCGTAAAATATTTTCATATTTACAGTAAACTTCCGAATGAAGTCAGAGCCAGTAAGCTTACCCAGCGTTTTAAAAGGTCTTGGACTGACATCTCACATCAACAAACATAATGTTTATCTTCAAACTTTGTGTGTCTTCTGATGACCTTTTTGAATGTGGCCCGGGGAACATTTAGCCGGCAGGTGCATGTACCGTATTTACCCGTCCTGCTATCATGCTCCAATCGGAGCAGCTTGCTTAAAATTGTTTACTGCGTCTCCATCGCTTACTCGCATCACATGTAGCATTTGATTTATTGCGTACTCGCGAAACCGTCGAGAAATTAGCATCATTATATTCTTGTGCGTTAGTCTGCACACATTATTCAGATTGCTGGAAGATATAAAATTGAAGCTTATAGCAAATTCAGTAGAAGGACCATAAGTAGAGTTGTGCTTATACCACACACAGAAAGAATAAAACAGGATTATAGTTCACGTCGCTCCCAGCGACTTAGGATAATTCACTCAGTAACGCGTATTCCACAATTCCAATAAAGCTTATTCAGACGGTTGGGTTAACGGGACTATCTTCCAAGTTCAATAAATGTCAGAAAGTGTGATCAAAAGGATTGGAATTTATGCGGTACTGTTTAGTAAAATTACAACATAGATCCTGTTTCACCTTGAGTGTGAGTCAACCGGGTACACAAATTATCCAGCAAAGGAGTTCAAAATGAGGCAACATAGCACGTGTTAACAAACGGCCACCAGTCAATGGGGAATGACATCCATAAAACGGTCGGTTACGGGTAAAAATGAGGACGTGTCGACAACACTAAGGAGGAAGTTTTAACAAATGGACAATGAACGTTGTAAGAAGGAAAAGGTGAACGTTTGATGTGCAATTATGGTACAAAAATCGTTGTAACTGTTTAATACACAGCAGAGAAATAAAAGCAGATTAAGGACAGACTTTCTACAACCAAACAAATATATCTATACGGGTTCATCGTCCCACATCATACCAGACAAAGGACGGCAAACATACCAGACGAACTTCAACAAATTCAGCATATACATTTTTCCTACATACTATACATATATCCGTTCGTAGTAACCTACTCACCCTTGTAAGCCACCAGGCCATATTTGGTGGTGGCCAGTATTTGTGGTTCATTTGACTAGCATACAATAACTGCCCATAGAAGACTGGAAGAAACACTTCCCTCGGTTATCTTACGTGACCACATGAAGACTTCGGTTTACCTCTTGTACTCTCTCCAAACCTCAAACCCTCCTCGCTAAACACTGGCAACCATTGCCGGCTACGAAATATAGATTTCAGCTTGAACATTTATCCTATAAAACGAACTGACGCCAAAACATTGTATGAAGTTCTGATCAACACCTGATAATCATTCCAGAAGTAGCTGCTGGTTACCCAATTATCGCGGAATTCAACAGCAATTGCCTGCTAATACGATGTACTATATTGAAAAGAAAAACATTTCCTAATATGGCGTGAAATTTTATCAGGAAAAAGTTACACATATATTATTCGTCATATTACGTGCGATCACTCCACATTTTCCAATTTAACACGTGAGGTTACGTTTTTTTCCTTACTCCCATAAACCTCCGCTATGCAAGGAATACTTCAGCGACGAATGGAGAAAAAATCCCAGTATTGACCAAACGAATTCTAGACTTTCATATGTTAAAGTTCTCCAAACACTCGAAGAGGTCCTGGACTGAAGCATGTCCCGTTCTTCGTCGGATTTGGGAACTAACCGTCGTACCCTGCCCCAGCCAAATTACTTCAACGTTTTTCCGACAGTAGTTAAGTAAAATAACGGTTAAATCCTTCGAGGAGGCATTTGCATGTGTAAAATACAAGCCGGCCTTTTCTACTCTGATCGCCCATAACACACGCGGATCAGCTTTGAAGTGAAGTAGGGGCGTCGGTAGAAAGCGACTTTTCGAAGTAGGGGTCACAGCGACAGTCTTCTAGAGGAAAATAACACAACCAAGCATATGCCAAAGGCTCAGTTAGCCGTGCACACGACCTACACGAACGAAAGCCGAAACGGCGTCGGCAACACAGCACATGTTCATAACCCTTCTGGTCACGGGATGTTTTCCGTGTCTCATTTATTGTTCTGGGCCTCCTTCTCGCCTCACCTTTCCGAAACAACACCTCGGCGAGACCATGCTCATCCACGTCAGTATCCATTATGAATTTGCTGGCCTACTTGGTAAAATCAGGAGACGCTAGCACTAGAGATCTGCTCGGCAATTTAAGCAACCAGCCAAAACTCCGGCGATGCATCTCCTTACAGAAAAACTAGCAGTCTTCTTTTAGCAAAGCAATCGCAGTTGTTAGTCATCGTACAATTGCAGACGAATCGCTGGTGGTAGGCCAGGAATCCTCAAAATCCACTAATGGTCGGGGAGTAGGTCACCGCCCCAACTGAATCTTCTTCAGGTATTTTGTCTGGATGACGTCCTAGGGTGTAACTTGCCCCAAGAAGTAGAATTCCTCATGCTTCAACCTATGCCCATCCAAGCTTGGTTCGACCACATTTGGTGGAAGCGATCGAGTAAAGTTGGAAGATTGGGGAGGTGTTCGTGGGGCGATGAAACGTAGCCACTGATGTCGTCCAGGTGTGCCAAGCATTTTTAAGTCATAGAATCGTGCAGGATCGTGCAACAGACGTCGGAATATCGCAAGAGCGTTCACTAAACCGGAAGGTATTGCCTGGAATTGGTCCGACCTGGAAGATATGGTCAGGGCTGTTTTGTTTCTGTCGGCTTCTTTGGCTACGGCTTGCTTGTAACCGGAGGCGGTGCTGAGAGTACCAAGCCAATAATAGCCGCCTAGGTTCTACGGCAAATTGTCTGTGTGGAAGTAGAACGGGATTTGTTTTGTGACGGTATTTTGTAGCCGGTAATGGACGTAAAGTCACAATTTCTCATGATGACTCAAGGTAAACTTGAAGGCTGAACGGTGTATTGGAGCATTCGCACAGTTTTGGTTGGTAGTGAGCTGGTATCCTTTTCAAAGATGTTGATACCGTCATACAATTACCTGTGTCGATCTGGTGTTATGTCACGCCTACGAACTGTGATATTGTCACAGTCCACGCGAAAATGTCCATGTGCCACTTGGCCAGATTGATTAAACCGTTCATAAATTGCTCTTTTTGTCTACCAGATCGTCCACTGAAAACTTGTAGTTGTTCCGGTATCTTAGAAGCAGGGGTGTCGATTTATGAGCTGCTATAAGTGCAGCACTCGTTTGTGATTCCCTCGACGGTATTGTCGATTCTCGTTGATACATCGTCGGCTTAAATCCGAATATTTCCACACATACTAAACCTGTACGTTCTTCCGACGAACGTTGAGTGACGCACGTATGACCAACGACGCCAAATACCAGAATCAAGTCAAGTCGTTGGAAACAGTGGTACTACTGACAGAAACAATAGAATCAATTACAAAGAACAAACCTCAGAACGTTTGCGTTCGTGGGATAAGGTACAATGGTTGGTCGCAGTAGGCCGTCAAAGGTCCAAAAGACACGACAAGTACAAACACAGGCGACCGACAGGCAATGACGAACCGACGAAATGCGATCGGATCGGTCAAATGTGTGTCTAACTATCCGCCCTTCAGGCAGACCGATCAGCCAGCGACAGTTTCACGGCGGCCCATAGGAAGGCAGTATTCACAGGGGTGGGGAGGGTGAGGGTGACAGACAACAATGGGTTTGTGGGCAGATGAGTGAGATTCAATGGCTGAGGGAGACATGGTGGGGAAATTAGTACCTTTAGAAGCAGTTTGTGTGAATAACAATGACAGAGGTCTAGTTAGATGGGTTCATGGGGTAGAGTGCGGCAGGGTCAATCGAGGGGAATTTTGACTCCAAAAGTGTCCTACAAAACCTGTGGTGTAACCCAGCCATTCCATTCAGTTTACTTTTAGAATCATGTCTCCGGTTAGCTGATCGACCGTCACCGCTTGAAGACTGACATGCATTCCGGTAGCATGCATGTCAGTGTACATCTATATCCGAACAGAGTGGGATGCCCCACGCCGCTGCCGATAACTTTCTGTGGGAACGACACCATTTGATCCTCGTTAAACTGGTCGGTACAGTTGATTCCACCCATGGAGCTTGAGCAGTCTATGCCTCAACTCTGACTTCTCTGCCTTCAACATCATCTCTTCTTCCAACAGATCAGCAGAAACTTCACTAGAAACATTCACCAGAGCACGGGAGAAACAGTAGTTGAGTTGGGCACACTCTCCATCTCCGATTCAGTCGCTGAATTGCTGAATTCTCCGGTGGTGTCACCACCGTCTTTATCATTACTCCTGGGCCGGACCACTGCCAAGTCCTTGGGGCCGCAACCAAACAGCAATCACGCTTGGTAACACTCGGTTCAGGTGGAATCCTATTACTAAGAAAGCTTTCAGATACACTTAAAACATTTGGCATATAGGAATCGTTCATAAACTTTAAAGAGTTTAGGTTAATAGAAAGGAGAACGTCACCATAGGTATGAGTGTCCAGCTGGCTCTCATCCGAGAGGGGAAAAGGTTCACGGGACATCGCCGCAGCTTCGAGTGACAGAGAAGCGCGTGACTGTCCAACGGCAGACTGCTGGTTCAAGGAAGCAGCATCAGCCTCCATAAAGCCACAATTGTCAGGACTGGTGGCAATTTACACGATGTCCGATTTCGTCATTCCCGCAGAATGCCTGAATTCCATGAGAGAACAGCGTTGCCACCCGTCCTCGTTGAAAGGCAAGATGCCCGAGCAGAATATTGAAGTATTCAAGTACTATTGAATCGTTCCCTAAAGATTCTAGTTCACAACGAGTTACGCGTAATCTGTTGATTCAAAACCGCCTTTCTCAATATCCAACGGCACGGGAGATAATCTGTCTTCGAAATAGTTAATGAAATGGCGCTCGTGAAAGCTGGATTTAATACGACACTAACTGAATCAGTGTTCATGAAAATTAAACAACTCACCTCGAGTGTATAATATCCTCAGAAATTGAATAAAGAATGTGACCGTATAACAAATTTGACAACAAGGCGGCGCTCAGTAATGGGGGACGATAAAACCGAACTGAGTTCACTCAAACAAACGGTCATTGGTTGGGTAGAAGCAAAATGATTGTTTACCCACCGACAAAGAATATGGAAGAAGAATGTCTTATTTTGACATTTAGAGATGTACAAGGCTCGGACTGAATAAGAGTAGGGGAAACAGTTGCACTAGCTGGTGGAAGAATAAAAATTGTTAATACAGTTTATTCTTGTGGAAAATAGTGAAACATAGAGCCACCCTTCAACATTAATCAAACAAAGCACAGCGATTTCAAAATGGTGCAACGGACCTTAACAAACTCAACAACAGCCTCCCTCTGTTCAGACAGGTTCGGCTATTCCCCTGAGTCCATACTTCAAGTCGTTACTTCATTCATTCATTCATTCATTCATTTATTAACCCCAAATTCTGGACCGAAGTTCCCCCCCCTACTGTTTGCGACTACCTGTATTTGGCGCCCGAATTCAATAGTCTGCCTCAGTGCAGCATTCGGATTTTTAACAGACCGTTCGTCAATCGTTCAGGAAGTCACTCCTTTCACCAGTCACTTCAGAACTCGTACGGTGTGCTCTTCAGTGGGTTACTCTGGGAAACCTCGACCGGTTAAACACATCGGCCGCCCTACGGAAGTCTAGATATCTCCGCCGTGTAGACGGCGGTGTTCCTGGCGCTATCCTCTGTAGTGGAGGGAGGGGGGTTTGAGCGTCAGTGTATTCTTGGAGTGATAATGCGGCTTCATTTTCATTTTAGTTTTCACCATGTCACATTATAAGATACTCGTCAGTACCTCCGATTGTAACCGGTTTGGCGGTGCATCTGGCTGACAGGGGTGGGGGCGTTCGAACGTGTTCACATGGATCCGTGCTTTGATGTCGTACTTACGCTGAATTTTCCAGGTGCTGTGACCGCCTCAGTGATATCCACTAAGATGACTACGTGACGAAAAATCGTTGTCATGAGAACAATGGTACGCTCGAATTTTCACCGTGGAAGCTCTGCAGTTTGGTCAGGTGTCAATTCATCCCCGCTTGGAAGATGTTTTAGCACCATGGATTGTTCGCAAAATGAACTAGGGAAGCATGGTGACAAACGACGGACTCCCGCTAGAGCCGTCCGTGGAACATGTAACATCTAAAAGACAGATGATGGAGCGAAGATGCACAGTCAGGTTAGCTTCCTTAACAGGAGTCCTCCAGTGCTTGATCCAGTGTCACGATGCTGACAGTGATAATACAAACTTTCGAATCATGGCCATATATACATGGAGGAAGTCTGAATATTGTAGGTAGGAATATTGACATTCAATTTAAGTGGTATTTGTGATCGTGTAGTGTATACTACATTTCCCTCACTTTTGAAATTCATATAAGTTCTAATTGGGATCGTATGTGTCCTCGCAACTGGACATTGGCGTGGTACCCATCATGTTTCTATGTTTTTAGGCGTGAAACTCTTGAAGGCGGTTAATTTTTACCCGTACCATCAACCCGCCGGTCCACTGGTTGCTTGTAGATGCCCGTTCCAAGTAAAAATAATCACTCGAACAGGTTGGCCAAGTTCACGTTAGTGCAAGAAAAAATTTAATGCCGAAAAATCAAGTGAGAAAAATAGTATTTCGGGGCAAATGGTTTTCACAGCTGCACCGCACGTACAGTGCAACTGGAAAACAGCCTTCCCAAAACACTAAACAATTTGAAAAACGCGCTTGATAAAAACGAGAACAATATTTAATATATATGACTTTGTGGGAAATAATACATTAAGCGATTCCAGTTGAAGTTCTGTTATTGTTCTCGATGGTTGTTTGTCGGAACACATATCCTTTCTTTCATTGTGAGCTGCGACCGCTCCGTGCGTACGCGCGTCGCTCTGTTCATGGGACGTGGCTACATCCCCGTGGCAAAGCTCGCAAAAGAAAAAAAGCAAAATGGAAGAGGTGCGTGAACTGCATAGTGCGATATAGTTAGCGCTCGGTGTACGCTTATACCCGAGGAGTCCCGTTAGGTTTCCTGCCCGTCTAGTATTTACTAGCCTAGGAGATACTTGTTCCGTGCGAGCTTGTGTTCACTGTTTTTGTTTGGCGTTTCTGTTCTTTGCTGCTTTTGTGTCCGCTGCCTTAACACCACGGTTTGGCTTGGCTAACAGGAGGTCTGGACCCTATCGGTTGTTCGCCCACGGGTTTGCAGGCGCAGTGGGGACTTTCACCGTGCATTTAACGTTTATTCCGGTGAACTCCTATGTTGTCGACGTCGTTAAGGCTGTGAGAGAGTGTTCCGGTAGATCGTTTTGCTCCACCAATGTGACCAGTTCCTGTGTGTGATTTAAGTAGTGAATGTCTCCTGGCTTCATAATGTCCATCTCCCTGTCATCGTAAAGGACTTAATGCGGCCTGGGCGCTGGTGGCCAGCTCTCGGAAATACCGACCTCATGTATCATATTTTACAGAGTGTGTTCTAGATTGTCGGAGGTCATTCCTGTTGGTTGCTGTGATGCCGGTTGACGTCATCCGCTATGTGAATTATTCATCCTACTTGTTTTTCAACTGAACAGTAACTTGTGGCTCTCACTGTAGTCAGATACCAGGTTTTGGTGCTCTCTCCAAAATGCATTTGCTTGATTTGTTGAAACCGGCGATCTGAACGATCATGTCCCACGAATCCTTCTCATCATGTTCCTGTGCTGGGAACAACTTTGTATGAGATTGCTCCCGCTAAGTGTTTAAACGTATTCAGCAGAAGATCTGCCGCATTCCTTAGAGGATATATATCTTCAATATATTCACGTTATCCTTAGCCCAAATTCATAACTGCCAAGCGGATTTGGCGTTACAGACACTAATCTATTGAGAACGAGATGCAATACCAGTTGGCCCTTGGAACGGTTATTCAATGCTACTAAATGTTGCATAGTGCATAATTGAGCGCTAGGTTGCAGGTTACTCCCGAGTGAGGATGCTCGAAGTTAATATGGCTGCGAGTTTCTGATTTGGGTTTTCGTACCAAGATGCTTCCTATTCCCATTGTGGTCTGTTAAGGACTCCTGAGGAAGGCCACCCGAGGTGGTTGAAACGTAGAGTATTACAACTTGCTCATAACGTTGTGTTATTCTCAATCCATTTACAGATAGGTATCATTTGGGGTGTCAAGTTGTTCATTGGCTTGGGTTGGGTTGTGGTCGTCGATTGACCTGTCGAAATAGGATGAGGGTGGCAGTTTTATTTTGCTACCCATACCTACTCTAGCTGAGGACTGTGGGTGAATTGGCCGTTGATTCTGCCTAATGGTGTAACTGTTGATATTGCTTGATAGAGTTGTTCGGGAATCAGATTGTTGAGGCGGTGTGGCTGAGGCTTCAGAGAAACTTGTGGACGCCCTGTTCAGTTGTTCCGTCTGCCATGCGTCGGCACCTTGCGCATTGTTTAGGTTCCGTTGTGTAGGTTCCGCACCTTAAAAATCATACCCCCAGTATGTTAGAACTTATCTGAATTTGTTTGTTTCTCGTGATCTTGGCAATTAAGCCCCAGTCACTGATGCTATGGGGATCATCAGCCACATTGTATACCGCAATGCAACTCTGCTTGCCACATTTGTGTTGCTTTCTTTTAGGTGGTTTTTCTCCCTGTGTCTACTTGATCGTCGTATACTTCCGCTAGCTCAGGGTGGCTCCATGTTAATCACTCTTGAATTCAACCGCTGCCCCTCTCGAACATTTTTCAAATCTTAGCATTCTGATACTTAAGCTTTGATCCACGTCAAAGCTGGACAGCACTGGGTGGCTGGAATGTCGTTGCCGCTACTCACTCATTTTTTCCATCTACCTGTTGAATCCAGAGTAATCCGAGGAATCAGACCCTGGGTCGACAGGCTGGAATTTTTTAGACAGCTTGCATCAGGCACAACATCGTAGTACATTTATTGTAAGTATGCTCGTTTTTCAAGGATCGGTGAACCAGCTACATCCCGTTAATATAGTTGATTTTCTATGAATACGTATTAGTCAAATGGATTTTCAGTGGCAATGCTGGCTCCTTAACATGCGGTCACAGTTCATCTAACCGCCATATTTTCTGTTGGATCCACAGTCATCCGCACGCTTTTGTTGTTTCAGTTGACACCCTTGGACTGTTCTGAAAGCCAACATTGCTGGACCTCGTACTTTAACTTGCAGGCTTCAGCCCGAACTGATGTGGCTGCCCATACTTCGTTTTCAGATGTAATCGTAAACACTTCGTTTGTTGATAGGTAGATTATATGGCCGATGATTTCTTAAGACATACAAAGCTTCGAGTATCCGCGTCCGGGTTGACTTGTGACTAGCCCATACTAAAGGGTAATTGCCGCAAACAGCTCGCGGTTTCAACCAGCACACCCTGTCGATAGTATAACTTAGGAGGGACCTGTATATGGGCCTATGCATAGCAGCCCATTTGAGTTGGTGTGGGAAAAAATGTCCAGCTAAACTTATGATGTTTAGAAAGTAAAATTTTTGGTTTTTACTGTTGAATAGCAAGGGAGTTTGTTATTTCACATAAAGTGAGTATCTTCCACAATTGATTGCAGCTGTTGCATTCTCATAGACTTCCCACTCGGCCCCTTTTGAACAGAAGCAATTGACTCGAGTTTCGCTCGTTAGTTGTGCATACTCTTGCCACGGCCGGGCCCAAAAACTCCGGTCACGCCTTCATGATGCAATCGTGCTGACCACTGAGCCATTGACCTCCTGTTAGACACGAGTTTGAGGTTTCAGTTTTAGCTACGAGTTGAGGTCACTCAGTGTACACGCACAAAGTGTGCGCGGTTGGAGAAAACATCTGGATGACAACGAATATAAGGACTGCAGAATTGATGCAATCACAAAAACGGGCTACAAATCGCAACTGGGTTAAAATAGGTTGTCCAGCAAGATTATGTGCTCTCAGCGCACCCGTTTTCTTTCCTTGGAGGATCCCTTGAGACTACGATCAGTGTTGACGCGTTCGCCGCCATTTCGCCTTGCCGCTTTGCTGGTTCTTCCGGCCGACGACAACCACACCTTATAATGCACGATGAGGCAGACGTCCCATCAGAATGTGGAGTACATGACTCAACGGGAGAAAACCGTTAATTTTCATTACCTTGGTTATCGGTTACGAAACTGCATGTTTCCCAAACGTGTTGATCAGCTGTCGCGTTGCCCACGTAGTTGGCCCACTTGATGTAGTCTAATTAGCGGAGACTAGGATAGAAAGACACGGAGAATCAATATTCATCTTCTGTAGGACTAGGTCAGGTCACTGATCGACAGAGCGGAACTGAGCGTGCACACGTATTGTAGATCCTGCCATTAATTGACAATCAGACGCCCTTACGCAACTGATAGAGATCAGTAAATGCACTACGTGCTTTCGTCGTTTTTGCAGGCACCTCCTCAGGAGTCATACAAGCCGATGAGGTGACACTACCCAGACAAGTGGAACGATTGAAAGTCTCGAGCGGCCAGTCAGCAACTTTGAAGATGGAATAATTACCGCTCCTATCTTGTAACACTACTTTTTGGAGGTGCACTGTATACCCTACAGATCACTCAAACTCATCGGCTGAGCATGGTCTGCATGTTCTTCGCAATGTCTTCCACATACTCAATATCAACCGGGTTACTACCTGACAGAAGGTTCACTTCGAGCCCCTCGTAACCTCCGAGCACCAGTTCCAGAAGCAGAGGACGCCTGAAATAGCTGTCCATAAGTGGATAGTCCGGGCAGCCACACGAATTCAACAGATTGTTATTAATTCCGTGAGACTCTTCAGTGATGGAGTCAATCCCAGGGTGCATGTAGGACGATGGAGTAGTAGTCTTCGGGCCTAGCAATGCCCTGATTGTCAAGTATGGCGTGCCCGATGCTCGCTATATCGTTTTTTGTAGTCAGAATAGGTGAATGACGAGGTGTCTGTTGCGATGAAACCGCATTTCAAACCACATTTAGTAGGGCATGACTTCATGATGTGAATACAGTGTCATTGCTAAATTTGGTTTGGGTTTGATGTACATCGTGGCATAGTTGATGAGATCCACTGGGGCATATTACTTTTCCTGGTTTACGCTTGTGTCCCCCAATTATCTGTCTGCTTATTGTTTCCTTCCTGGATTGTTTAACTGTCACGCAGACTGCTGTTATTTGAATGAGACCTCAAGGCGATCAGGTGTTGACCTCGTCTTTCTGTAAAATTATTGACCATCGCGGTGAGCAAGATTGGTAGATGTTTCTCTCTATCGGGGAGTCTGTTGGAAATACTTTCTGACATGGTAGTCTGTCGCAGTCAATGACGAACATGTATGTGCAAAGTTGTTGGTTCTTCTTCATGAAGTTTCGTTGTCCTTTCTTTCCCTGCTTACATTTGTGCCTACTTATCACTTTGCTACTCGGACCATTACCAAGACCAACGGCAGTCTGAGCGATAGTACCGATAGATATGGTTAAAAGATAATGATTCTGTTAATGATGCTCACAATCATAAAATAGAGGAAAACTGATTCCGAAATAATAGCGTGGAAAATGGGGGGGGGGGGGTTACTTTGGAGAAATTCTTTGCTACTACCGATTGAATTATCACCAAGGTGTCATTTTCATCATCAATAATAGTAAAGCGCCCACGCTTTACAAACACAACTAATTTGGAAGCTAACCAGTTTTTTCCACATTTTGTTGTTTCGCTTCACTAAGTGTCCTTCCTGCCTCACATCACTGAGTTCGCCCAGTTGCCATCTCTGCTAAACCATCCGATCAGAAGCCAAACAATTATGCGAACACGAATTACTGTCCCTAACTTACTAATGGCCCTTTTTATTTTTCGCAAGTCATCGTTTAATTATCTCCTAACTTATGTCAGTGGGTTAGGAGTTCGAAAAGCTCCATAACTCGGAAACCACGAATTAATTTTCTTAGTGTACGGTCTAACCAGATTACAGTGGAATTACAATGCAGAAGTACATTCTCTGGGTTTAAATGAATGAGTATTTTTGGTCCTTATATCCAAAGCCCTTCTTTCAACCTTCTCATTACTTATCGGTTTATGCCTTGTGATGCTTTCGACTGGATGTGTACATTAATAACAAAGTTAGCAATGTTTAAACCGTTCTGACACCAAGGAATGGAAGAGACTGCTCCTGACTCAGACATGCGAGTTCTAGTTTCATGGCATGCTTCCTTGGTTCCCGAACTGCAGCTTCTCAACTGTATGCTCCGGACTGCTGATAGTATAGGTTGATGTAGTTATCGAAACCTACGAACCATTGTGTCCTCAGTTGCCCTTACAAACCTGAGAATGGATGAGGCGTCGTGTTCTGTAATCCCCTGAAATAGCATTTGTTTCACGCGACTCATCCCAGAGAATTTATACTTACCTGCTTTTTGTGCAGGTGTTGTTCATTGACATAAACAAAGGCTGTTTTCTAGGGCTGTTGCCTAATCCAGATACTATCGTACGGCCGTGAGTTTCGTACATTGGTTACCTGGGTCACTTCTGGTTAAGCTTGGATAGCCTCATAATATATATCCCACAACTTATTTAACATACCATAGACGTCTTGTGGTGTGAAGCTGGAAACATTTCTTATTCAGTAGCTGTCGGTTAATAGTCCTGGTTAAGCTTGGATAGCCTCATAGTACATATCCCACATCTTATCTAGCATACCATAGACATCTTGTGGTGTGAGGCTGAGAACATTTCTTATTCGTTAGCTATCGGTTAATAGCCCTGATTTTCGACCTCCCGCTGGATGGTCACGACCTACCATAGTAATCAACCCTAAGCAATGTGGAGGATGTGGTGGGCATCTTGAATAGCAGAGGTCCACCTGCAGGTTCAGGGCCTGCTTGCTGATCACTCGCTGTAAACAAGGTGGTATACGGGCAACTCGGGGGATCATGGACTCCTTCCGGTCAGACTTAAGCTAGCACGTCGTCTGCTTTGTAATATAGGTTTTACGGGAAAATTATCTACCATCTTTTCTAGGTCTAAGTTAAGTTTATTGCGCATCGCGATTAAGTGGATTCCGATGAAAAGTTACACAATCTGGAGGACTACTAGGTTTCTAATGCGCTGTGAATGTCGTGCTCATCTCCACTATCCAGCTGTTCATATTCGTGAATCGCGGCTTCCCTAGCTGGACCTAAGCGTTATTAAGTTCATTCAGTGACAGAAGACTGGTAGTCTGAACAGGTTTGGTTTCATCTCCACAAATGCTCATTGCATATGGATATAAACATACATGCGTAGCATCTCGTGATGGTTGAACTACGCTCCAACTTGAAACCTAAAAAGGTGAACCCAAAAACAGTTACTCCATCATTAGACAGCATGACATGAGATAACTGATAAGAACCAGTGTTATCGTCTATGAAGCATTCTCCGATGGTGCAGTGCGATACTGACAAAAGAAAGTCATATTCTTCTCACCTCACGGGACAAGTGGTAGCTTCGGTACACTGAGGCTGTCTCAGCCAGACACCACTACTGCCGTTTTGTTCGTGGGAAGAATGCTTTTATTGATGTCCTGTTAGCAACCGAACCTTAGTCTTTGTGTTTTATTTCGTGGTCTGGAGTTCCACGTTTTCATACTGTCTGCACTACATTCCTATGGAGATGCAGCAAAATTTACACGAGCAGTAATCGCGCCGCCACATTTTTTCTTTACTCAAATTCGTCGCGGAGTCTGGTTATTTCGAATAGACAAGGATTGGGCAGTATGGTGGATAATCAGTGCGTCTTCAGTGTATGATTCAACTTTCTAAGTCTGTGCGTCCGTGAAGACCAGGCGAATAAATTCACCCACCCTTCACTGATCCGCAGGGTAACCGTTACAAATAAGTTTCAGGAAGACTGAAAGCTGTGTTAGAAATGACAATGGGCAGGTGCTTGCAGCAGCACATTCCCGCCTATCCCCTCTGTGGGATGCAACAGACTTAGTGATCTGACTTACCCTGTGCGACGGATGTTATAATTTGGGGTTAATGGGAACTAGAAGTTTTGGTTGGGTGTGGTGTAGTGAACTACCAATACCTTCAAACCTAAACGGGAGAACGGTTGTGGTTCTTGGTTTAAGTCTGATTCACATTGCGTCAGACAGTTGAAAGTAAACTGCGACCAGTGCCCTTTTCTGTAACAGACAGGTCAGCCTTATTCCACTTTCCAGTCTGACGTGGATTTCCCAGTGTGGTCACCATACCGTCTAGTTCAGCTCAGCGACTCATCGAAATGCACAGAGCGTGATATTTTGCCAAGGTTCAGCTTCTAAGTGACAAATTGACTGTTGCATTACGATAAGACTAGCCAGCAGGTGTTTATCTTTGCGTACAATCTCTCTTGGAAGCCTGCTTATTTTAAATTCCGTCGCTGGCCAAGGAAATGCATGGTCACTCGTCAGCTTGATGAATCACTTGTCCATTCTATTGACGCGTGTCTCTACGGGGTCTTGCGGCGTGCACAATGTAGCTTATATGCTAACGATTACAGTTAAGTGACGCATTGACCTCTGCCACCTGGGTTTTTGAAGATTGAATCACCAGTCATCTGAGTGTTTCAGAGTCCTAAAGTCAAGATTCGTCGAACATGGTGAGTGGGATCGCGAACGCCTTTTTATATGTGTCGATCTCATTGCTTACGCGGTACTTCCGTTACTTTCTAATCTACGTGCAAACCCATCATAGGAGTCTTGCTTCTGATGACAACAAGCGGTACACCACCAGAATTTGATCAAAGTTTTACATCCATTTCAAACTCGAATTCTCTCGTCTAATTACGCGTTACTTTGCGTTGCGTAATGGCCTTTGGATTAACGTCTAGACCTCTTTTTTTCAACGAAGTGTCAGTAGTTTTGGTCTTTGAGTTGAAAATATCTCTAATAACTTCCTTTCTGCATCTGATTCACGTACTTACCTGGTTCTACGACCCCACACAGTCGCCTAGAATATGGTTGTCTTTCTCTGCCTCATCCAAGGTTTCATGTACATTCCATACTAAACAAAATGTTGGTTTTATCAAATTGTTTTTGTTGTCGACCAAATTCTGTGCATATAAACTTGTTTGAGTGTTACCTATCGTTCTTCAGAATGTTCCCAAATCTTCTTTTGACCGTTAATATTTCTTTTAATTTCGACTAACTTGTGTGCGTGACCTATGCGGTTTATGGTATCCACTCCCAAATTCACAATAATAGTTTATTCTTTTTCCTTTCAGCTATCTTACGATCGTCGTTTGTCGAATATGGAGTTTGAGGAGGGGGAAGTAGACGATGCTAGTGAGTCAGAGAATGAACTGTCTCCTATGCTGAGAAAGGAGGAAGCTTCCAGGTGGGTCAATTTGTCTTACGTTTGTTATGGACTAAAGGCACACCCATTCTAGACACCATTCGAAACGCAAACGTGAAAAGCTTTCCCATTCTAGACCGCGTCATCGGAAACCTGTGCCTCCCGCTAATGCAAACGGTCGCACGGTGCCTGACGAGCATATTAGAGTTGATGAATTTAACCAAAAGCGAAGACATGATCGGACATCACTGCGAGATTACCTGTCGGAAGATGAAGAAATAGATTTCCGGGTGGTTGAACGAGAACGATCGGTGAGTTCCGTGTACATAATAGTATGCTTATTTTCTCTATTCTTTCAGGATAAACTCCGCGGTGTAGATATTAGACATAAGAAGAGAAAGCGGAGGACCGAAATATTTTCAAAGTCAAGTGTGCAAACACAGTGTCGATATTTCATGGAAGGTCGTTGCACAAAGGTGTGTGAGGTTATTATGGAATAACTGTTTATTCAATAGGGGGATAGTTGTCCATTCAGACATGACTTCGAGCCACCGAAAAAACAGGAGCTGTGTAAATTTTACGCTACTGGCGTGTGTTCCAAGGGATCCGCGTGTTTGTATTTACACGGAGAGTTTCCGTGCAAATTTTTCCATTTATCGGGGAAGTGCAATAATGGCGAATCGTGTAAATTTTCTCACTCGCCGTTGAACCCCGATACACGTCTATTGCTGGAACGCGTAGGCGGATCTAAGGTTTGCTAACATATTTTGGTTTCTGGAACCCGGTGATTTATTTGTCCTAGGAATCACCTGCACTTAATGACCGACCCTACGAACCCCCTCGACCGTCGCGCGTTGGGAACATGTATTCGAGCTTCGGAGAACATGGAGATGTAGACTATCGCTTTGGTCAAAGAGTACCTCATTTCAAGTGGGTGTTTTTGTTTATCATTCGTTTCCATTTGTGGTTGATTGATCTGTGATGCACCTTTTCTGCGTAACCGGTAGTTTCCTTAAAGTTGAGTAAGTCCATACTAATAAGAAAATGTTGTCACAGTTTGGCAGTTAAGCATAAATGAAGAACACTGGTGTATTACTGTCTCTGATGATGGTGAAGATGCTGACTTGAGAATGATAATCGTAAAACGTTCAAACATACTGCAAACCTTCCAGACAGCGACTGCAGGAGGTTTGACGTTCAGCAACAAAATATATAGGCTGCACCATCTCAGAAAGGTAAGGAGAGTTAGTTATGATTGCACTCCTATCGACCGTTCACTGTTGTTAACATTTATCCAGAGCTTATTGTTCTGATGGTTGAAGCAACTTCATCTGCAAATACTATTGAATGTTAGTCACTTTGAGAGAAAACATCGGGTTATTCGAAGCACGCACTGGAAGCTGAGGAGTGCTTGTTGTAAGGTTGCTGACTGGTACTTCTTTCTCATCCGGTTCCTGTTCGACGACCTCTTTTTACCTGCCCTTTCACTAACGGCCACCAACGTAATCGACGGCATAAGAATGGAAAAAAATCCTATCAGCCCATAGCCTGGAGGCTTAATCGACATGGAGGACTCTGTTACCGCTGGGACTTGTTTGGACGGTTTTATCCCATTTCTACGGCTTGCTCGAGTATGGTGTGGGTATCTCTTGCGCCCTTTGAGCATTTGTTCTCCAATGGTCGGTGGTTTTTCGCTAGAGAACAGTCATTTTCTGAACCCCAGTTTTGTCGGTTAACATGCTGTTGGTATATCCGTTTCCACGATCTTTTGCACGTACTCTAGCGAATGACGTTCTTTTTATTCCTCAACACCATATATCGCTTCATAGTGTCGGTCATCGCGCATTTTCTCCGACTCGGTCTGTTATGGGTTTACAATAGGATCTGTAGGAAATTTACAGATTATAGAAGACTGAAAATGTTCATGTACCTCCGAGTCTGTGTTGGACGGTTTAGAAAGACAAAACAGGGATTGTTTCAGTTTCAAACACTCAGTAATAGAAAGACTACGAAAAGGAAACCAGATGATAATACACTGTATCCATTTAACAGTATAGCCGGCACTCGTCAATCCAGATGTTCTAGCTGATAACAAATTACCCTTCTGCTTGAATCAAATTTCAATCTGTCGGCTTAACGACTACCTTTTGTCGTTTGGAGTCTTGTGAATGTCGCGCTTGACGCTAAGGTAAACTTTTATGTAAGTGAAGTGACAGGGTACTATTTTTGTGGCCTGTTAAACTTGAGTTGTGATCGTAAGCGACAATGCTCGGCAGTCGCTGGGATGAGGTTGTGGATGCTTGTCATATGGTCTCTAGGGATTGGGGTTAGAATAGAACGATTCAGTAGACACTTCGCAAGACGTGGTTAAACCGAGAGGTGATAGTTTGTAAGAGACTACTAGAGATAGGTTTCACTGTATTCCAATTGCGCTTCTCCCTCTGCATCTTTGAGCTTACGTAAAGGCTGGTACGGGTAACTGCTGTTTTGATGTAAACAGTTATCAAACAGGATGGCTGCTGTAGGTCGCGCTTGTCTCCCGAGCTGGATGTCGCATCACCCACATAGGCTGCGACTAAAGGCGTTAAAGGAAATGGTGATTAGTTTGATTCAGTGGCACATATACTGGTGCTTTACTGAGTTGTCCGTGAATTAGCAACAATTATTAAAGCGTTGTCGCAACAGCCTTTAGGAAGCGGACACTGCTTTACTCTTATTTGTTTGCGTTTTGTGTGTACTTTCGTGTTGTTTTGTCCCATTTCCATCTTTTATCCGTTTATCTGTTTGCTGTCGTGTAGCAAAAAATCGTTCAACAAAACGCGATATTTAATTGCCAGGTTCGTACGTTCTCTCGTCGGAACTCCAGTCCATAGCACAGCAAGGTGTTCGTTTAAGTTTCTAACCTGTTCTGTTCGTTTAGCTGACCATTTCTGTCGTGGATTATCGCCTACCACCTTACACCCATTGGGCTGATTTCGTCCATTGACAACTTGTTCGATCTTTTTAGTTGTCCGTAATCCACCAACCATGAGCTTTGATCGTATCCCATAGTCGCGCTGAGATATTCCATCGAATGTCAAAGTAATCGCGTTTCCGACTTGATCATTGGTCACTATGTAGCGGTTGAGCTTCGTTTCCTTCATGATCATCAACCTGATCGGAAGGTATTGTGTTTCAAGCCTGCCGCTCACCGCAACAGTCACGTCGAATATCTTCGAAGAAAAAAACCAAAAAAAGATGAGGGCGTTACCAACGACTGATATATCTCCAGTGATCATCATGGTGGGTAATAGGTTTTAAATCTGCTTCAGAGATGATTACGTCAACCAATTTGGAGGGGGTCCGTTAACATACCAACTGGCAGAGTTACGAATTACCGTCAGTTATTCATAACTTGCGTCTCATCAGCCATATATGACGGTGATCGCTTGAAATTCCCCCTGATTGATTGTTTATATGCGACTACTTTCAAACTTCAAACCATCCGGAGAATTCTTCAATTTACACTTCCGATTTTGTTTACTGTCTAATAGCAGACTAATATGGAGCGTCGCTGAGTAATACATGGTAACGATTGGTTTCATGCCTCTCAATTAACGGGTGAATTCGGGACTCCTCACGCGTGCCATTGTGTTACTGGTTGTTCGAAGTAGAAGTAAACGTTGAATTAGATGCTGGTCAAGTTCTGTAGTACTCTAGACGACAGCAGCCTGTAGGTGATTGGAATATAACTAGCCTATCCATCAATAAGCCATCCTTTGGCCTCGTGTTCAGGTTTTACACCAAAACGCCTTTGCTTCCATATAATCTACAAAGACACATGGACTGGATGCTGTCATACTGCCTAAATCTAAATATCTGCGGCAACTGATCCTGAACCCTTTGCTGTGCGACTAATAGTCGAATGTCCTTACCACTGGGCTACCATGATCTTTACCCACCCTTTGAGCGTACTGGTGTGACGTTCAGCAGTGCATTCCGTAAGTCTGCCTTTATGAAAAAATCTGTACTCAGAGTGTAATGTTAATGTTCCTAGTATGTGCGGCCGTCAAATACTGGATGGGATTTTTGATGAACTCGGTTGACGCTTTGATATTGGAGGAGGCTTATTAGTGTGTTTATGAAATCTTGGTCAGTTTGTGATGCCTGTGCAGGAAAAATGCAGATAGCTAGTGAAACCACACTTAGCGGCTTATATAAATCGAGTGCGAGAATGATAAGTTTCTTTTCCATCAGAACGCGACGAAGGTTATCACATTGTGTTAAAACAGCTTATTGGTAAGTTGTTCTTACCTTGATTGAGGACGTTGTTTAGATCGTGCCTAAACTTCAAAGTTCATGTTGAAGATCTTGTTATCAATTTTCTCGGTTTTTAGCTGTCTTGTGTGTTGTCATTCTTGGTAAGCTGGGGCACTCCTCTAGGTGTGCCTTATGCCACGTCTTGAAACCCACACTTTACTTCAGTATGCAATCCTGTTTCGCACA
Organism: Paragonimus heterotremus; assembly: GCA_013368495.1. NCBI lineage: Eukaryota > Metazoa > Platyhelminthes > Trematoda > Plagiorchiida > Troglotrematidae > Paragonimus > Paragonimus heterotremus. The sequence continues at coordinate 23,107 of LUCH01001622.1, forward strand.
TTTAGCTCGGTGTTATAGTCACATGATAACTAGGATAAAATACGGTTGAGACTACAATGTGGTCAGTCATGTCTGGTTTGTCAATGAATGGATAATCAAGTGTATAGTGTTCTTGACTCGCATACTCATGACGTATCAAAAAGGCTCCGTTTTTACCACTGTTTCCAAAAGTTTTCAGGTGGTTGAGGCTGACAGCGCATTGACTACATAATATGAACTCAAGTTCCGGATGGTTAAAGTCGCCAGATTTCGGAATGTATGTGTAACCCTGGGAGAACATTCCGCACAGCGCGGTATGTGGTATCATGCCGGCGCATGAGTACATAGTCGATCCAGGATGAAGTTACGTATATTCGAGAAACACCCACTGGGAATGGATACCCTGAGAGATTCATAGCCAAAGACGTGCAGTCCGGTACAAAAACCGTCCTCCGTGATGTTTGTTATGCATGAGCCAGGCAGAACGCGGACAGGTTGCAGTTCCTTCATTTTGTCGTGGAGCCAAGCTTTAACATACTGGCTGTAGTAGGTACCGTTTTACTGCCCATATCAAGTGTAGTGCACAAAAATCATTAAGAAAACTCGGTGAATCAAAAAGCCTGAGTCGACATTGCAGTTTACTTTCGGCGATAAACCAGTCTATCGACGGCATATCGATGAGTCCTGTAGTCATTTTTTTCAAAATTTTCTATCTTGCTGTCCTAAGCCTTTTCTAGGTGTCCTCATGGAAACAGTTTTTGCTCAATCTGCCTTCGACCTTGAAATGAACTTTTCGGTTCATCACATTCGGTTACCACGGCGGAACGATTTCACTCGTTCACGATCAATTAACGCCATCATCGATACGCAGTGTACTTTCTACCGTAACAATCCTATTGCTGAGTGTAGACCATACCTCATACACATGATTTGGATCATGAGTGACCTTGGAGAGAATAAAGGTGAGGAGCACACTACGTTATGGAGACTCCAATCACCCATAGGGGCTTAGCCCCGTTGCAGTTGGGGAAGTTGTGGAGGAAAACATGACAATCGTGAGGACTACTGGCGATTTAAAGTGCTGGTGTACTACATGCTTAGGGGCTTCGGGTTTAGCCATTTTGGGACGATCAGCTGTTTGAATCTGCCGAAACTCTCAAGCGAAGATGTGACAGCTAAGGTACCACGTGTGGGTTGTCGAAGTGCGTCCCTTTTTCTTATAGATGATTCTACGAGGCCAAGATAATTCTCAGGCCTTTTATTCCCATAACGAGAAGAGTGCATGTTAAGCATGACCTTTCAGCTAATAACAGCAGCTTGCTTCATTCTAAATACTCAGCCAGTAAACATGACGATTATACGAACTATTCAACAGCAACACAGTTGACAAATGTGGTTTGAACAAAACTTTGTGAGACCCATTGCTAATTAACCATCCTTATAAATGTTTAGTTGTTCTGTGCTTGGTACAAGCTAAAATATAACATATAGAGAACCTGAAGCTCTTGCAGCGAAAGTTCGCTCAAACGGGTTTGGTGAGTTGTCTGGTACTGTGGGTTGCACAGTAGGTAGGTGCATCATGAAGATTATGGATCGCGTGAGATTGAAACTTGTTGGTAAATTTTTCACAGGCATTGAGGTGATTATAAACATTACAGCCAGCGAATGGACTAAAGAGGTACTTGAGCGAGTGACACAAAATATGGGCAACCATTTAAAAGTGCTTGCCATATACCAGAGGGACAGTAAACTTCATGTGCTAATGGGATTTATTGCGAATGGTTCTGCAAGATGAGGAGCAGTCAATAAGTATCGTATGCGGAGGAAAAAGGAACATTAAACTTCTAACGATGCATCAGTAACAGACTTAGATTACAAGAGATCATTAAAAACTGAAACCAACATTTAACGGTTCTACAATTTGGTATGCCCGTTTATCGAACGCGTATGCGAGTGAATGTTTCTACTATGGTTTCATCCCTACAAGGAGCCATAATCATTTCACTGGGTTTACCAATACCTGACGGCTTTTAGGTCATTCTGCTGTTTTTTTTTTAAATTCCTCTTGTAGAGTTGAATCTTGATCGTTACCATTAAAATTGCGAAGCATAAGAACAACTTTATATATATATATATATATATAGGGTATTTTGGAAACGTGCAAGGTTATCTTCAGTTACTTTAGGGTGTAGTGGATCCAGTTTTTGTTTAGAGTTTGTAATATCATACTGCTGTTAAATATCCTGTACACGTTACCCTACGGTTCCATCAGGGTACTGCTGCTAATCCTTAAGCAGTGAGATGACTTGTCAGACGATATCTTCGATGCAACACCATTTTGTTTATGACATGATGAAGGGCGTCCTGGTTTTCTCCCGTTGGTTGGCTCAGACATTCACGCATCAATCTGAAGCCTCATACCATCACCATGATCCCATTGATTCATACGTGTGCACGCGCTCGTGTAATAATCGTGGGATCGAGTTTCTAGGCGTACAGTACGTGAAATTAATGAAGCTTTACCGATTACCGGTTTGTTCGCCGCCCTTGCTGATTTCTGCTGCATGCTGCAAAATTGGAACGGATTTCCATGGTATTGAATTATCACAAGCACTGAAATCGATGGACTTCACCATACCGTTAATTTTTGGAGCTGTCTGGAGCCGAATATTCGTATTTGAAAAGCACCTATGTTCCCATTAGCATGAGGAATAAACGGTTCCGATTGTTTGACTACAGATCGTCTGTAGATGTGGACCGACTCGTGGTGGTACATAACATGAGTGAACTTGCTGCCATCAAAACAATTAAATTTTCCCTCTTTAGTAGGTCTAGATATATTTAAACCTGTGTGGCAAGCTACAAAACGTTGAGACACTTTTTAAAACGGTTTAGTAGTGATGTGTGTGTGTGTGTGTGTGTATGTGTGAGGCATGAAAGGCGTGATCTGCCACAACTGCCGATCAGTTGTGAGGTTTGGAAATGTCGTAATCATGTGCGTTTTGTTGATTTGGTTGCCCATTTAGCCACCAGTGATAGTTTGTCCAGTTGGTATGCTGGGCGCCCGCTGCATGTACCAAGAGTTTTCGTACTCTTCCGTCCCAGCTGGTGTATTTTTCCTTGTAGCTAAAACACTTTCCTTTTACTCCCATTTTTCGACCGATTTACTTTTTACCCCGTATCTCTGAATATGAAGTTGTCATCAAAATACATCTCATACTCCAGAACAGTTGATATAAGATCTGTGTTTTCCATGCTTTTAGTGTTTTTTTTGCCTATGCAGAGCGTTTTGTCAATCACGTGCATTTTTTAAAAGAACTCGGACCCAATCCGATGAGGCTGTAATATGGGAGATATCGTCAACCAAGTCTGTCCCAACTCTAGGTCATTGTGCGACGACCACGCATGCTTTGGGCGTTCGAACGTACATCTACGTTTTGTCTAAAAAAACGCAGGCAAAATCGAACCGTGCTGTGTAATTGTTGCACCGTAGGTACTAATTAAATAGGTGATCGAACGGGAGTTCCTCAAAGTGAAATTCTTTTTTCCGGAGCTTTTTCCATTGGTAACCTCAGCCTCGTTCTCCTTATGTCAGGTTTCAGTATATCACACGTGTTCTGACTGAAGTGCTGATGCCCGATTAAATGTCTTTTACAGACCACACGCCGATTATTTAGTTGCTCTCCCTGTGTCGGTGTGCGTCGATGCATGCCTTATGTTCCACCTGACGATTCCAAACCGGTCGGATAGCGAATGTCGATCATCGACTATGCAATCCGATTTTTTTTATCGCAGTAGGATTGTTCAGGCCCCAGTTTTAGTTGGCGAAGGCCACATCACCAAGGTTCATTCATTTATCAGTGTCTATCCTCGGCTCGGTGGCGTGACGGCGCGTGGACCTCCACAGCCTCATTTCACGTATACTAGTGATTTATCGTTTGGGTAGTTAGACCGTGTTTGTGTGTGATTTCCCGATATGTTTCACTAATGTTCTATTCACGGTATCTTCGATTTTGAAGTATATCAAGTAGTTGTATTGTTTGGGTTAGTGATTGTCAATAGTTTCAACCCACAATCCACCTTTTCCATAGAATTTTATTCCACAACGCCACAAACGCAGAAAGTAGGGAATGTTGGCAAAATGTTTATAAGAGTAATGACAAATAAACTTTTCTTCCGCCCACGTCTTTAACTCCTTATGGTCTCCGTGATCAAGTTGTCTTAAAAACAGATCTTGATTTTATGTTGGCAAAGATGGCATTACCAGTCGAATAGATATCTCATTTTGGTGAGGAGCGGGAAAAATCCTACCCCACAACTACACACTCTAGTGATTGACACTAGTACATTTCAATTCGTTTGGGAAGAATTGGCTTGTCTTATACCGCAGACCATGGTGGCAGATTAAACCGTTCCTTGAATGGGATTTTCCCGTAGGTCGATTGATTCCTTTGAATTCTTTTGCAATCGAGCGGGTTTCTGAACCAACGCTTACCTCGGCTTAACACGTAATCTAGACAGGCGTTGAATTAAATAGAGCGTCAGTTGAGATTTGAGACCGACTTACAATGTCATCATCATAATCATTCTCAGATTTGACCTGCGCTTGTAAGTACTTTAGCTCGAGCTACAATTGGTCCTGACAATGGTAATAACTAAGTACAGGTGTAAACAAGAGAAATACAATCAGACGTCTTGAAAACAGGTCAATTTTGAAGATTCATGCTTACCGTTGACTGCGATACTGCCATGTCAGAGTGCTTTCAACCGGCGATGTGGACGGTCGCGACCTCTCCAACCAGCTCAGCGGGATGGTCAAGCCTTTCAAGTGATCGACAATCTCCAGCTGCCTGACTGCAATAACGAAGATAGGGTCAGTGTCAACCCAACACCATGTTGGACAATGAAGTTATGGAGGTTGTTGACCTGGTTTTATACTTGGAGAATTATATCAGAGCTGGTGTTATGGAGAATAGAACAAAAGCTCCCGTTTTTAAGGCCAGAGCGATATTAATTTATTTAGACCTCTGGCGAAGAAGGTATCTCTCTGGAACTTGATGGTCACGTGTGTAAAGTGACTGGAAACTGTGTTATCTTACGTTTGCGAAATATGGCCGCTGATGTGGACGATAAGGACCGTCTTCACTATAGGTGTCTGCGTCCGACCACTCGTATCGAGTGACCCCAATAGGTTAGCAACAAAGGGGTTAGACGTTTGGTAATTGTTGTCGGACGAGTCCCTTCGTTCATTCTAAATTTGCCCAGACTTAGATGGTTAGGTTGTAAACTAACGATGTTAACCAGTCGGCTGCCACATCGCACTTTTTGCCGATGCTGCGGTTGACTGCGCAAGGTGCGAAGTGAATAGATGTTCACTTGGCGTAGGGAAGTAAACTGCCTCACCAAAGTGTTGGCCATTGTAAGTCGAATTCGTCTTCCGGATTTGGACCCTTGCAACTCAGAGTCGGTGGCTGGAGACGTTAGGTGAGATGGGCTTTATTCCAGCCCAATATCGTGAATATTGTCGTTGTTTGTCCGAGTTGTCTATGAAGTGAGTGCACTTAATGGTGCGGGGTAGTGAAAGCCGCAAGGAGGCTGTCTTGCTGATGACGCCTTACTTTCACTTACAGCTCGGTTGTTTGTTTGCAAGGTGTAAGCGCTTTGATGTTGTATGTTTGAATATAGACGTAGCTATTTTTAGTAGTTAGGTTCCCTCCCCTTCTTCATTCATCTCTTTTCCTGTATGTGGTTTTTTCCTTTCGTGGTTGTGTGGCAGTTAAGCATCAGTGTGAACCATTGATGTATTGCTGTCTATGATAATGATGTGAGTGCTGTCGTCGTTTGGCTGGTTTGCTTGTGAATTAAACGCAATTTTTGACGAGACATCGAAAACCATAAGGAGGCTGTCTTGTTGAGGACGCTCTACTTTCACTTATAGCTCGTTTGTTTTACAAGGTGTAGACACCTTAATGTTGAGTGTAGACGTAGTTATTTTTAATAGCTAGATCTCCTTTCCTTCATTTTGGTTAGTGCTTACTTTTTTCTTGTTGGTTAATGGGAATTAAGCATCAGTGAGAACTACTGATGCATTACTAACTGGTGTTTTTTCGAAACAACTCACCAACCATACGCATGTTGTGCCCTAAATGAAATTATGATGACTGAGGAGCGGCAACACGGTTCTTCTTGGTCGATTTAAGTCAACAATCCATGTTGTCACTGCGCAACTTTGCAAATAATCAAAGTCACAGTGTATTCTCAAGTTTTTTTTACATTGGCGTCACACGGTGCACAAAAATGTAGTGACCTAGGGATTAGGGACTAGTGGATTGAATGGAAAGTCACTAAAATGGTGTACTCTTCAATATTTTACATGGGACTTTTTTCGCGATATTTGTGTTTGCCCACTTATCTTTCCCTTTATTTCGAAAGTATGTTCATATAATGAGCGTAGGCGTCCACACATGTCTTCCCAGGCGGACACATCTTTATCAAATTGCACAAAAACGTTCGTTTTTTGAATTGGAGTGGGCCAATTGATGATGTGTCGAACTCGTTTTGTGCAACACTTACAGACGAAAGTCCATAATATTAGATTTTCGCGCCATTTAATTGAGAGTCAACCACTTCGTGTTCTTCAATTCAGAAAGCTGATTAAGTGACCGAGATCATCACTGAGTCTCGTAAACTAAACAGCTGTGATGCTCGCTTATCCATTAATTTACGGATCGCAATACCTTTCCAAAAACTGCATTCACAAGCGTCTGTTATTGAATATCGAATTTGCTGTGATAGCTGACCCTACTATCGTCCTTGCTGATGCCAGTCAGGCGCCTCACGCAGCAGCGACCAGGATAAAACGATGGAGTTGGAGAACGGATGTTTCCCGGAAAAAGCTATAGACTGGTTAGGCCGTTTACCGAGGACTCGGACAGATCGTCGGCCACTTCGATCACCCTCCACCGATTCGCCTAAAGTTCGATCAAGCGGGCTGAACATAGAAGAACGAAGAATTGTCAGTAACATAGCTACTGCCAGTCGGGTTCATCACTGGGCCATGGCTTTCCTTATTCACAGTCGCTCACCGGAAACACTCAGGGGTGGGATCTAATAAAGATAGGTTACATAAGTGGTGCTATTGCTCACTTGAGTTGTCTGTGAGGCATATGTGACTAATGAGGCGAGTCGTTTGTTTGTGAAATTTCGATATTCTTTTGTTGAATGAGGGGGTTTTGTGTTTCACATTCGACTCCTTCCTTTTTTATCTGTTGATTGAGTCCTATTCCATCGTTTGTCCTCACGGTTTTATAACAGTAAGGTTTCAAATGTGAACCGTTGATGTACGGTTATAGATGATGATGATAACATATTGTCTTCCTAATCGGCAGACTTTCCTCTATCAGAGTGTAATTCAGACTGTCTCTTTGTTCACAGCAATCATCCAATTGGTGCAAACTATGAACCGCAGTCACCACCCCCACGAAATCCGTTCGGTCTAGCTCAACGGCCACCACCTGCAGGACACAACCACGAAACAAGAGACTTGTTGGGTCCCCATCCACACATGACCATTCATCCATGCGACCGTATGGAACGATCCCTTTTTGGTCCAGAACCACCCTCGTTTCATATGGTGGGTGATGCTGGTCCATATCCGCGGCCCAGCTACCCGCCACCACGGTTCGCCAATGCAAACATACCGTCCGATGGGCTCTACCCTCAAGCCGGTTCTCATGGCTTTCCACCCATGGATCCGGTTGTGAGACCGCGGTTCCCCTCAGCTGTGGGTCCCATGGATCCTTCTGGACCGCCAGATTTTGTTCGTTTTAGGCCTCCGTTTTTCCCACCACGTGTACCCCTACCTGTTCATCCCCCTTTCAACCCTGCTTTGCTTCCAGCTAACGAAGCCCTCGTTAGTTCTGAGCTAGATAAAATGGCTGCATTGTTAGCGTCAAGTAAACCACCCTCATCACAAGGCTCGACCTATCAGGTACCTTATTCGCCTCCTACAGATCCTCGGGCGCAATCTCCTGCGCGCACTGTTAAATCGGACACAACGCATGATTTGCTTTTCGAACACCAAAAGTCACCCATTCTTGTAAGTTGCGTGTTTGTATGTTGTTGCTGTTGTATTTTCCCCCCGCAGGTATCGTCTTACAGCATCTTGCGACAGCACCTCTGAACTTCCACGAACTGCAACGCGTGGAAGTCGATAATGGACAGCTGCAATATGTAGTCGTCGATGTGAATAGTGAAGATGGTCTTTGTGAAATAGGCTAATTGGGCATTGATCTAGTCAGAAAGATTGTTAACAAGAGGTACTTTGCTTCCATTTGTTCATCGAATTAGGTTGGTTATGACAAGTCCCGGTTCATCCAGATTACAATCATACTGATGCACAATTTACAGTTAAGGTAGTCCAAATGCAGCAAGATTGTTTAGCGTACAATCAGCAGCAACCTGATGCTCTTCTAATTCTTACGGTGACAACGTTTGAGATCTGCACTTATATTCTCTGTTCCCGAGAATACTTTTTAGCAGTTATAGGCTGGTGAGAAAGCGCGCTGTGAGTGAGTAAAGCGGCTCCTAACGTCAGGCAAACTGCTTGAAATGACAACGTAACCTTGGGCTGACTTGATCTTCAGGTACTGTACTTGACAAATCAATGTTTTCGTTTCAGAATGAAAAAGTATTGCGTGCATCAGCAACCGGACTCAGGTCTAACCTAATTTTTCTGTTTGTCTTCCTCTAACTATAACAGGTCAACTTATTTCTGTCCTAAAGAATCCTCGAAGCAGTGGGACTGCTGTTTATATGTTAGCACTTTTTTTCCAATGATCGCTTGTTTAAAGCAATCTGTTGGTAAGCCCCAATCACAGCGTATTCCTTCGGTGAACGTTGCCAGTTTTGACACTATCGTGAACAACAATTGAAATGCTGAAGCCACTTTTCCTTTTGATAGTTAATCGTTAGGTGTCAACGGTCTCCAGGTTTGGTCAGTTAAATGACTAGTTCCCGATCTGTTGAACTATTTTCCAAAATGGTCAACCCATCAGTCCAGTTCGCCTGGTAGATTGAGTTTAACTGCTGGATGTGTCGGTTGCATAATTTGTTTATACAAGTTCTAGTATTAGCGGCCTTAAACGATCATGTCTGGCTTATCAGCGCATGGTAAACCGACGCCTGTGCACTAGGCTAGACAAGCACCTGTATGAACGGTTGTGTGTGTGATGAGAAAGGCTCACCAAGGTCTAAACAACTTTCAGATTATTTGGGCAACATGTAACCTATAGCCGTCTCAATGTTTTTGGCAAACGGATAATGTCCTTAAATGGCAAAGTGCTATGTGGTTTTGCTGCGTCTGTTTTCTTGCACAATTTGGTCGGTGCGTGCGCTTGTTTACTTTTTACACTGAGCTATCCCGCATATCGTCGGTTTACATTTTGCAATGGTGATGTTGCCGACTTGAGTGCTTATTTTTATGAATTCACATCAGTTGGCTTCAGATTAGCATGCAATTTACGCTATCGGCAATTAATCAACAGATGCGTCTTTCCGTTTCCTTAATCTATGCACTTACGACTTTCAGAAGCACCCAGTGGCCTTCACTCTCATTAGTAGTTTACGCTGTACGAAGCTCACCTTAGTTTGTGAAATGTGGTGCATTCCACAAAATACCAGTTATTCTTCCGTCATTTCACCACATAACTCCATTAAGTTGATAACTGCGCTCTTTCAGTAGGCTGTTAGCATTTCAGTAACCGGCTACATAATCCTGTCATTCCAAATCAAGTCACAAGTTGCTAAACCCTCAACCCGCAAACTTCTGGACCGATACAATCTAATCGGCATCCTGCGATGTACTTTCGATAAACTAACAGTTGTTGCTTATCTATTTTGTTATCGATTACTTGTGTATCAACGTGGTTCGAAGTGAGCCTAAGAAACAGGTTTTATATTCTCTGTCGTGCATCATACAGATACTCTTTCTTTTTTAGTCCGCTGAGGTTCCTACAGCCATTCCGGATGCTTTTGGGACTCAATCGAGAAGACCATCGCTGTCCTTCAGTTCACCTGAGCTTAACGTCGTTCCACAGTTATCCGCTCCGAGAGGATCCCCTACTCCACAAACACAATGGCGTCTTATTCAGCTGGATATGAATGTCAAGATCCCTTACCCCTTGATGCAGTTACCCATTCAAGACCTTCCACATCGGTTTGAAGATCCTAGGCTTCGAGGACAATTGACGACTCTCCGACCTCAGCTCAAGTCTACATCCTCCCTAAGCGAATCAGAAGACCTCGGATTAATTACAATAGGCTCCGGTAACTTGGCAACAGTTGAACCGAAACTCACGACGGGTAACAACAACCTTAACACGATTTCTACCCAGCGACGCCCGGTCAGACTACAGTTGAATGAAATGGCTAGTACGTTTGCCCATTCACATTCTACAGTAGTCGCAAATAATGCAACAAAGTCAGGCGATCGGTCTTATCTAGATGATCCGCGATTCCGCAGGCGGCGTATACTGGCGACAGCGGCGACAACAGCAGCAGACGTGTCTACGGTAGCTCCCCCAACGGAAAGCAACACAGCAGATGCCACGACAGCGTAACAGTGATATAACAAGTGCAAAAGTGTCTCTAGATTTGAGAGGCCGACTATCTAATTCCTGGGGGTGTCTAATGGGCCAAATGGAATAGGACAGAATGCGTGAGAAACTGCTCTTAGCAATCGAAGGAGCCTATGTGCATGCCGGTTGTTGTTTGTCTCTACTCGTTATTTTTGCCGCTATGCTGATCTCGCACTTTGTACATAAGAGAAAAGCAACCAATGATATCAGCGAGAAAACTAAACGGTTCAGTGTTTTTATACTGAGTTTATATACATACACAAGTTCACGTCCTCCGAAAAAGCACAAAAGGTATCAAGCTTCGAAACTGCCGTACTGTTTATTCCATTTCAGGTAATGCTCCAGGTCTCCTGTGGATACACTGGCGCGCACTTGGCTAAGCGCAGCCTCGAAATCTGACAGTTCGACTGGACGAACCTGGAAAAAAAAAACAAAAAAAAGTTTTATAAATGTTTAGGGCGTTTAAATTTGTCGTTTAGCTACGGAACTTCAGAAATGATTATTTTCAGTACGATTCAACCTAATGCAACACCTAGCAACAAGTGAAAACGGAAGGGAACATTGGTAGTTGCAACCCATCGGTTGATTTACCTCGTCACAAGCGATTGATTGGATTGCCTCCAGGCTAAGTGACCTTATAGGACCCATTGCTGCCTCCCTGCAAAGATTCGCCATGTCCGCTCCGGAATAACCTATCAAAAAACAAGGAGAGAGTACCAAATCATGAGATGTATAGGACAAAAATTGTTTGATCAGAGACGACTGTTTTAACGGTTTCCATTAACAAGATCTACATTCTCAAGCGGTCAACGCAGAGGACGTTGTATTCTTCATAATCACATACACTGCTATTAATTAGAGTATTTCAAACTATGAAAAACAACTTAAACTTCGAGTCGTGTGCGGTTTGAGTGGCTATCATTGTGTGCCGTGCAAAGTAGTACACGTATCCGGTCCAAAGGCGTTGATCAGTTGGACCACTTATGTCATTGCTGAGGCTTCTTGCGATTAGAGGAGGCTACAGATGTTCGAAAGGTATGAAATCACCGTTGATTGTTACATAGACCAATACCATCCAGTTGGAACTTTCGTGCGCATCAGCTAGCCACACGCCTTGTGGTTAAGCCGATCTTGATAACTAATCCGCCGTGGCAACTACTAGCTCATAAAAAACTGGGAATCCATCTCTTGTGAACTGTGTCGATAGAACAGTGACTGCGAAGTGGTATGCACAAAATCGTTTGTCATTTACATGAACGAAGTACTGAATCCCCGGGTGCCGGGTTTTGGCCAATTGATCTCACGGACTAAACTATCAGACGATCAGATCGCAACTGTTTTTTACAGAAACAACTAAAGTGATTTTCAAATAACAAGCCTAGAAGTAAGCAAATTATTGGTCCCACAGATTCCGAATGATTCGATTATAAACGAAACGAAACGAGCTACAAAAGCCGAATTTATCAGATTCGGATGTGATTAAGGAAGGGGGTATATGGTCAGGAAACTACGTGAACAACGGGTAACGTCTGATAAAACGTGAGAATCGTGAAGAAACCATTGTTGGCATCCCTGAAAGTTGTTAACCAGTTCACGACTTCTACTCGAAAACCAGCATCAGTCGTCGGAAGTGTGCGTTACGGGATTCTCCGTTGATTTACAGCATAACGAACGGTAGGGATGTAGTGAATATTTCAACGGATGCTATTCGGATTTTCGTGTGGTATGTACAACCGAATAATACGCGGTTAATGAAGCAGCCGTGATGAAACTCACTGACCTTTGGTGCGTTGTGCGACAACCGCGAAGTCAGTTGCAGCCAAGCGATGACGCTGTTGTTTCAAAAGGTTTTCAACTATCCGTGTGCGTGCTTTCAAGTCAGGCAAGGGTATGTACAAACGCTTTACAAAACGCCGACGAGCAGCCTCGTCAAGTTCTTGTGGTCTGAAAAAATGAATGCGAACGTGATTAGTGGGAGTTTAGTTTATATACACTGAAGATCACTCGTGGTTGCGAACGTCACATTCCCGTGAACATTTCAGTCAGCCCCCTGTAAAAAGATGAAGCTGATTGTTTTTCTAGCCGGCTGACACGGGCATCCTAATTTGAAACACGTGCGTGACCTAAGTTGTGTCATCAGTTTGCATAAATTAAACCGAGATGGCAAGTACTTGACAATAAGTGGCGTTATACAGCTTAACCGGAAAACATCTGATCGGTTTGAAACCCACGTAGTTGACGCAGTTCGTGATTGATATTCCAACTGTTTCCCGGTATATTGCGAAGGTAAACACAGTTGCAATATGAACCAGCCTCGATTGCTTGTTCACCTACAGTTAAGTCGGGGCTTTCATGCGTGCGCTGACAAATGACTAGAAACAGCATGCAAACTGAGTATTTAGGCAAGACTAAACCAAAAGACAATGTTCGCAAACTATGTGACGTTCAATGTTACTCACCGTCCAATTGCTTAAAACGTTAATCATAGTTTGACGCCGTTGATGTCACAAACCAAGTCACAACTTGCTGACATAGGTCTACCGATGAGAGTAACCGTTGGTAAGAAGCTGTAGGCCAGCTAGTCGAGTTCAATGGCGTAAATATTGCCGTTGTGTTGTGGAGTTTGGATGATTATGTGCGATGGATTGTGCATACTGCTCAGCCGATTGCACTTTCAATTAGCATGAGCACCTCCGTGTACAACGTTATTTGGCCCCATCCCTTCTTACCGTCGGGTAAAGTTCTTTCCCAACTGTGACGAGTGGGCAGTAGTGCTACTAGCGACCAGCATAGGGAATGAGGTTCTGACATTTAGTTTTGTTTCACCAAGGGGTTGGTTACTGTAGATCCGACTCATCTTTTGCGACCCAGAGTAGGTGATTGAAGACTTGGTCGCGTGAATGTTTGGCCGAGCTGTCTGAAATAGGTGCACTCTATGACGTGGGGCAATGAAAGCCATGGGGATGACTGTCTCGCTGACGACGCCTTGCTTTCAATTTAAGCTCGTCTGCGAGGTGTGAGCGCTTTGGTATTGAGTTATTATTTTTAGTAGTTAAGTCCTCCCCATCCTCTTTCCTTTCTTGGCAGCTTGTCGTCTGTGAGGACCATTAGTGCATTGCGGTCTCGGGGCAGTAACGTGAGTCCCTTACTAAGATGACAGACGAATTTTGTGCTACGTCAAGTGTCTAAACTCAAGCCACCCGACTGCGAATATAACAGAGCACACATTTTGTGTACGAGCCGAGGGTCCGAGAAAGCTACGGTTGGAAGTCCCCGCTGGGTGTCAGTAGATTGCCTGCGATACTCAGGAAGTTGGCAGATAACCGAGCCCAGTGGCCTAAATTTTGCAGGTCAGCCGAATTGTGTGTGGTGTACGCTGATATGGCGACAGAACTGTCTTGCTGGGGATCCCTTGCATTCACTTGTAGTTAGCTTGTTTGTTTACAGCATCCGTACCTCGAGGTTTGAGTTTACACAAGAGTTTGTAGTCGTCCGATTCCGTCCTTCCTTTTGTTTCCTCGCTAGTTGTTCCTCTATCCATGGTTGAACGGCAGCTAGACATCAATGTAAATCACTGATGTATTGCTGTTCACGATAATGAAGGTTTCGTACTGGTGACGTGTACACAAAACGAGCTGACTTTTGCGATCACGTACTCATTGTGAAAAATCTATGCACCACGACCACTCTACCACATTTCCAGAGGATGCTGCTATAACGGAGCATTTTTTAATAAATAAGAGCATATACTTAGTGCTCTGGAACCGTCCACACCTTGGTATTCAGTTATTCGACGGCAACTGGTGGCCAAGAGGCTTACATTTCTAAAGTCTACAAACATGAAAGTTATTGGAGAGGCTAACCTGTTAGTGGCTCCCACAAACAAAAGACGTTCGTCCTGTCCAGTCGCGACACCATCCTAAAGGAGGATAAGGAAACGAAGAAATTAAACGACTGGTTTGTAGTACGGGATTAAGCTTCAGATGTTGAGACAAGTATGTTCAAAAAATCCCAGAGATACGGCAACAAGACTTAAAATACCCAGCATGAAACGTAAAATAACTTGGTGCACATTAAAGCCTTACAAGTTTGGGGGTAGGCAACATGACAACGATTTCAGTTGAAAAAAAACGTGCAGCTGACTAGCGCGTACCAGCTGGACGAGAAATTCCGTTTTTATGCGCCTACTTGATTCGTGTTCCGTCTCCGACCGTTGCGTCAGCAATGAGTCAACTTCATCGATGAAAATAACTGCAGGTTGGTGAATGCGAGCAATCACGAACAAAGCTCGAACCATTTTCTCCCCCTCGCCAACCTGTTAAATAAAACAGAAAGAAGTGCCTCGATTAACCGACAGTGACAACCATCAAGGAACACGAAAAGTGACCGACCTAACAAGGGTGGACGCTGTAAACGAGGACTACTGGTTTGACCGATGTTTCAACTATATGCAAACTGTCCATAGTATGGTACCTCATTAAAAGAGAGATGAATGTGCGATAGCGTATTCTATCGCCGCTTCATTTTTGCCAAGCAATCAATTGTGCTGCCCAACAACCGTTTCCATTTATTACGCGGTCAAACTATGCTCGGACTCGGAAATCAACCTCAGCTTGCTCATTATTTGGTGCGTACTTCTACTATGCGCTTTAAGGGATGTAATGTACATTGCCTATTTTTAATATCTAGCAATCTATTACATGTAATAACAGCGACGTCATACTTAACACCAGTTTACTCCTAATGAGCCGATGCAGGTGAGCACGAGTGTAAGACGCGTGGGTCAAATACGCGCTTGGGAGGTCTATCATGTCTACTCGGTCAACCTGCCAAGTGCAAAAAACAACATAGCTACACTCACCATTCGCAAAATAGCCGTAAACCGCCCAATGATCATCCAACGTCGTATCCTCACAACCAGCATTTTTCAAATTCGACATCCTTATTCTCAAACATGTTTAGTGTTCAGCTTACAAAGATCAGTCCACTTCTCTCATACAGATTAACCGCAAATTAACGCATGTGCACGGGTAGAATATTTACTCATCTAGAGTGAACAGAAGTGCTATCGTTTTTCCGCCGTGTTTCGCTTACACTATTTTGATGAATATGTGCCAACCCCGCGTGACACTTATCAATTCAGCTGACAATACAAACCCATCGAGATGGCTATGCTGACTGGCAAAAACGAAGATTGTTAGTGATCGATTGAATTAAGTAGGGAATAGTTGAAGAATCATAATTTCATCTAAAAAAAGTTGGATGGAAATGTTTGCTCGTGAGGAGTTTAAAAGAAACGATTCGATAGCGGAATGAGACTTCTAATATTTCAAGGCGATGTTAGATCAGTTCACGTAAGTATTGTCCTCTGTCCAACTGGAAGAAGCGAATTGGACTCTTCTGGTCGCACTGCACACGATTCGAGTTGTGAAAACATTTGCCCGCAAAACTGTCAGGAATCCAGGGTGATGATACCACAGTTAACTGGAACCGCCCTGTACGGGCGTTCAAGTCATCTCAGTAATGGTTGTTTACCTTGGTCTACCTGACGGCCTGATGCAAACATCAAGGAAAGCTTTCGAGAGCTGATGGACTAGTTCTCGGGACGACGAATTAGCAGGCGCCATCTGAAACTGATGTTTTCCAGGCATGGCAGCAGATGAAACAAGGAGACACTGTGGAGCATTTCAGCAACATGCAATGAAGCGTAGGTACAACAAAAGTGGACCGATTCAGTATTGCTGTCCACGGAAGCTAAGTTGTAGACTCTTCGCGACATTTATAAATTGTCTTGATAGTTTGCTGTCCAGTTGTGTGCAGTGTTCAGGGTATGGTATTCAGTCACATGATAACGTAAGGAACATGTAAATTAGGGTGACAATCAATTAGTTCAAGGATAATCCGAAGTACAAGAAAGTCCCTTAGGCGAATTAAGAGCGACAGGTTTGCACGTTTCATATCTGGTTTGCATTAGAGAAGCGAAGCTACGTTCACCGCAAAGATGACAATGCAAACTTTAAAAGGTATGAACAATATTTTACATTTTAGCCATTATCTAAATCGGTCATTTATTATCACAGACGGAAACAGATCACTAACGATAGCAGAAGAGTAAGTGCCGTGCAACTATGAAGATATGGATAAGCCCTAGCTAGGTACAGACGAAGAAACCAATAAAAACTACTGCGGCGAAGATGGGCGATCGTATTGTACTACTCATACCGCAGCAATTCAGTAGTAGGTACAGAGCATACATTTTGACATCGTACAAGCCACAGGAAGAATGCACGAAGGAGCATCAAAGTGTAGCATCGCCCACAACGGTCCCTGCTACTTAATGGAGCTGAGCATCGATGTCTGTGGCAGCCGAGACGGTCTGGGGCCGAATGCCGCGTGCAACTGAGTGGTTTTGTCTCTGGTCTTGTTTAAATGCTTGACCCACGTATTGCTTTGCCGAATAAACAACCCTTGTGCCATCCGCGTTCTTGGATCACAACACTACCATTCCTCTACTTAACCATTCGACTTCAAACGGTCCGCATTTAGCAAACAAACAACCCAGCTATGAGTAGAAGTAAAGCGTAAACAATAAGACATCTTTCTCAACCGCCTTGCCTCAATAACGTCACTCACTTAACAGATACCTTGACCAAACAATAGAAACATTCATCCCAATGAGCCAAAATAGTTGCCATGTCGCTTAAAGCCTCTAGCTACTAACTTAGTGGGTCACAAAGACTCCAACGTAGGAAGCAAACCCGACCTACATTGACTAACCCCTTGGTGGTAGATCCCATTTATCTACACCAAGTCATCTGTCTCTATCGCACCATATCTCAACTGGCCGCGGTATCCGCAAAAACTGCTCGTTGAGTCAGACAAATGGTTGGCATCCTTACTACATATATCCCACCAGCCTAAGTACACACATGCTTACGGCTTGAACAAAAGAATTCGCTCAGCGTTCACTACCAAGCATCCGTCTATTAACCTCTTTATCGCACACTCACCAGTACAACCCGGTGCGGATGATCGAACTCGGATACAGATAGAAAAAACCGAAGATAATTTACCTACTCTATCCTGATCAGTCAGGTTTCGCAGTCGTCAAATGGTATATCCAACATAATCGCCTGATATACGTGGCCATTAAACTTTAGGGATGTACCTCTGTGTCGCCAGAGAAGTCCTAGATTGACGAGCACAGCCGTAGCCTTAAAAATATGAACCTCTACCTCGTCCATTATATCTCCATCGCTGCTGAAGCAAATTCCTGAATGTACAAACCAGTCAACAATCCCAATGACGTGACTATCTAACACTAAATCTGCGTAATCACAACAGTCTTGCACAAATACCGCACCTGGAGAGTGCATTCCGGAGTGTTTGACGAACCGAAAAATAAGTTCTGGCATTGTTTCTGCCAACTGAAAGCTGCCAAACGACACTTGGCCGACAAGATCAGTCAGCTTTCTAGCAGGTGAAAGGTGCACACATGTTTCTGTGTAGCGGACAATATTTGCAATGGTTGACCGTGACAAATTTGGACAATGATGGGGAAAGGGGGCGATGTTGGCGTACGCCACTCTTGGTGCTGAAACTGTCAGACTCTGTCATCGTAGACTGTAACCTGAGTTGACGTATGGGAATAAAACGCCGATAGTGTGTCCAGAAACGTGTTCGGCTCACCGCTGCTCTAAATCTGTAGATCGATAGGCCGGAGTGAAGGGATGGTCGGGGAAAACGACAGTTGTTAGTCAGCGATAAGTGCGAGGTTGTCGTTGTGTACAAGCTTTACCGTTGATCTGGCCAACTTCGCGAAAGCCAGGTGAGGTAGGTGAGACTAGTGCACAGAAAAAGTGGAACGATAATGCACTGACGCATAGTGGGAGCTTAAGTATTTGTTGCACCAAGAGAGAGTGGCGAATGGAACCACGTCAACTATTAGCAACTAAGCGGTCTATCTAGGGCCGAGAATGGTTCGCAGAAGGTTGACATCAAGTAAAACAATAGCGCGCATGACGTCCAAAACTACTACCGGTTAGAAAAAACTAGTGCTCGGTTCACAGTTGCAACAACCACCTATCAATACATCAGCGATGTTATGCCAACCCGAACCTGACAGCTAGACGAAGTTCGACATTGCTAAGTCGGCCGATCTGAATTAAGAGGGTTCACAAATAAAGCCCAATGGTTCACAAGCCTGTAGTGCAAGGGAGCGCGTGAATGACAGTGGGCTAGAATCAGTACCTTTTCTGTGAAAATTATCTACTTCCCAACCTTAAACATGAACAACAAGGACAAAGTGGTTCGTCCGACCTCTACAGGTTGATCAGCCTTGTGTCATTGACTCTTTCGATCATGTCATCTGGTTTAGCATAGCAAGTTGCCGAGACACGCAAGTCCTCACATCATTTCAAAGTTCCCGTTGTGACAAGACCACTTAATAAGACCGTATCAGTTGTTCAAAATCGCCCGTCACCGATCTTCTTGTCAGGGAATACCTCACTCAGAACATGCAAGTAAAATCACGTCAGATGTATCCTGCAAAGACATTTCCACTGATCTCTCCGGTTACGATACAGAGACATCAATTTATTAACTCATTGAGCGTAAAACAGGAATGACTCACCGGCCGCAATAAGAATAGTACACGGGATCAGTCACGTTCGAATGGACCGCCATACCGGCCAACTGATCATAGTCCATGAGTCATAACCGACGATATCTGCAGATTACATCTTGCGTAATTTTACTTCCGTCTTCTAAATTTATCCGGTAACATAACTGCTTTAAATGGCTCATTCGTTGGACGGTCATGTCAATACCATCTTGATATACCAGGGCCATACTTCCGTTTTACTAGTAAAGTTTATGTATTTCTACAGACAAAAATTGACAGGTTCCTGTTTTCTTTTGCCTCAGTCAGAGGCGAACTCATTTACGTTCTCGCGTGAACATCTAATGTAAACGTTGATATAAGCTCCAAACAACTTATCGGTATGTTAGACGTCAATTAAAGGACGTTGTGTTTGCCTTGTTTGGATGAAACTGAAGTAATCCATTTCCTGTGCAGTTCATGTGGAAGTGAATCTACCGGAAAATGACTGGCGGCACGCCTTGATCCCTGAAGTCTTGATGTTTTTCCATTATGTTAAACATTGCACTTCGTGCTATAGTGCAATAACCCGGTGTTACTGACGCCTGTTCATTCGCCCCTGTGTTATGGACCTGTCAACGCGACACAACAATCCGGTGTGTGGGTGTGTTGACTTCTCGGATGGTTTGTGTTTATGTTGGGTAATGAACTTTCCAGTTAAATCAGATGTTGAGTGTGCATGTGTTTGTGTGATGAAAGTAATGCGCACAGAGAAAATACTCTGATTATTTTGGCGTGGTAATTTTCACTACTTTCTTCCGTAACTCATTGAAATTAAACGGATATCGAACAATTTGTCACATGAGATGATTTGTTAGTAAGACAAAGTGAACGTACAGCGACGCACCGTAAAAAATGAATCAAACCATTGAACGACTTTACCGTTTTATCGCACTACAAACATCCCAGCACTGAGCTGCACTCAGCTACAACTCCAGCTGTAGCTGACCCTAATAACATTACATCAAACGATAGACTAATAGATAAACGGACAAAAAAATGTATGAAGAACACCTCCAACAACTTACAAGGAAAGATGATCGTTCAGACGAATGTGGACACATTTGTAACCGCCACACTACTGTCAGGTTAAAAAGTTTTTGACAACCGATGTGGATGGTCAAACCACCATTAGCGTGGTAGTCAACACTTTCCGAAAAGTTTAATAATGAGCCGTCAAAGCCTCCATTGTTCAAACTTGGACCATAGATTTGTAGGATTCTTTCAACCGTTAACAGCCGCAGCGCTCGATGCGGCAGACGTTCCGTCGACATGCGGAGAACGTGACCCAATTAACATAGACGGCATATCTTGGTTACCCCAGTTGTCTGTAGTGAGACTGAAGACGTCTCAAATACAAACCGATGGGCCGTGATGTTATTCACATAATCAACCTACTTAGCACAAACTAAATGATGGAGACGACGGCGGCTAAATATCGACAACTTATGTATGACCTTAGATCACAATTGTGACACCAATGCACAGACACAGGTTTATGTGCAAGTGGTCGCCCGAATAGAAATGAAATTGGAACACCTTAAACTGGAAGATATCTATTAGGGGAATTCTTTCGGTCGACACGTAGATATGGGCAGCCACTACGTCAACATCGTCGACGCTGAAACGAAAGGCGAGCGCACACAGGTCGACAGGCGAACACATCTATGTGTTTGATAACGGATCCTAGTGTGGATTTGAAACGTCACAGCAAATCGTTCATTACTCAGTATGTGCCTCTTAAATATTTTAAATATAAGTATACATATATTTCGCGTGAATCAGCTAGGCATATGGTCAAACACATTGTAAACTGTTCGGTGGGAAGCGGACGTTTTTGAGACGGCACAAATGGGAAATGTGCAAATGCACCAAGTGTGTTCGCTTTGTCCATAAAACACTTCATTAATAATGGTGCGAGCTGGTAAGATGACGAAACGGTCAATAGTTTTCAGCGAGCTAATTGCAGCAAGGAAGACGGGATAAAAACCGAGTCTTGTAATAATTTTGGAGACCGGTCCGAACATGTTCTGCACGTCGACCGCTAAAGGACAACAAAAAAGGTTCCCAAAATCAATACCCACCAGCTCATCACACTACATAGGTTCCACCACGATTATGAGTTCTGCAAACGATTAGTTGGCATTCACAGTGCGTACTCCAAATGTCTGACTGTATGCATCCCTAAAGAATGAGAAAATGAAATCACCCGATTCAAGCTAACAAATACCAACTCCTCAACCCCACTGCTGTTAACTCCTTGGAGTGATCATTCGCTAATCATTAGTACAGCAAACCGGGCAGACTGAATACCAACCAGTACCGATCAGCGTATGCGACTGAGAGCAGATATTAGCTATTAGATGTATGAAATAACGGAGAACCATCATCATCACAGACAGCAACACATCAGTGGTTCATACTGACGCTTAACTGCCATACAACCACGAAGGATGGAGTGCGACAAGAACGAACAATCTCTAGAGGATACTAGCACCCCATCGGAAGCGCAATCGAGCCATGATATGTAGAACGGTGAGCCTGTCTATTCCAGAAGAAACTGAACACCCAAAAAAAATGCAAGTAGCGATTTGAAACAGAGAGTTCGGGAATAAGAACAGGAACACTAACCCATTTTGAAGTCAGAGAGGATGCGCTGATGCTGAAGAAGGTAGAGTTGCTTTGAGAAGCAATACATCGGCCTGCAATAAATGAAGAAATAATGAAGGAGACGGTGAAAAACGGTCTACCGATTTCAAAAACATAATTGTGATCTATATCCGGTAAATAAACAAAGAGGAATGAGATAGTGAACAAAAAAACAACTGCATTATTCTAATTCACCCATCTTTCAAAACGATCGAGTACAAGTCAGCCGAGCACTATCAAGAACGTGTGACTTTAACCCAGACTGAAAGACGGTGTATGACACTTATAGATTGATATATGCACTGAGATCTCAAAGCACGTACAGAAACTTCGAATAGGAGGCAGAAATACGCAAATCATGTGATTAAATTCCGAACTGCCGCCACGTTACTAAAGTCACAATCGGCGACCCTATTGTTCGGCATAGTCTTAATCTTTTGCCACGAGAAAAACTTGAGTATAGCATTTTATTACGAAAGAGGTTGGCTGGAGAGTTTGTAAGAAAGCAACAACTGCGAATGACATGCAAGTGATATCAACCAAGATCCAACTAGTAGTTATCACTAATCAAAATACAGCTGGACAAGTTTAAGGACTCTGTGAATTCAACTTGGAGAGATGGCCTAAACACGAGGCCATCGAATGGAGCTAACAGACAGTAACCGTATTTTATATTGAGACAATTGATGGAGTTGAACATCATCCAAAAGCCAAATCGGGTGGCCTTTTAGGTATGACGATCTAGCCGCGCCCGATCGTGCCGAAACATGCACTACCAATGAATTTTAACACGAGCAAAACTCGTACTTCTCTAAAGGGGTTGACTGAAAGGTCTATGGATGTGAAAGGTGTAATCAACTGTCAGCGATATTCAACTTATATCAATCAACCTCCTCAGTACTCATCGTCAAATTCCACTGTTACTCGTCAGTTTACAGCCGATTGTTGACAGGACAGCTACACTTGTTCCCGCACGTTTTCGTGAACGTGCTCTCAAATGGGACAAGTGCATTGAGCGCACCTGCTGTAGTCAGACTAGCCTCGAAAACCGCTCAGTCCGCATGTCAACATTCGCTTTGACCAACTGATAATTCGAGTAGTCGATGGATGAGACTAGCGCAACCACCCGTCTTGTTGACATGTAAATAGTGTAAGGTAATGCACGTGAACCCAGTAGACTTGTTTCTCTTAATCGGCGCAACCACGTTTATGAAGGATAGTGCCATCTATCAGACAGCTATCTCAAGAAATGGCGACTGCCTAATTTCTGTGATTGAAATTAACCGAAACCCCCATTCACCAATGCCCCGTGATAAATCTCAAAGTGATGCAGCCCTTAACTGATCCGACTAACATTGATTTGCAGCTCTAACTGCAGGTGTAAGTTTGTGTTACTTCTTTGCAGGCGTTTATTGGTCGATTTGTGGTTCAAGTCAGTGACTCGTTTTCGAATCACAAAAGTGAAAAGTGATGTTGTTGGAACCTATAGTTACAACTGTTTAGGTCGAATTAAGCGGGCTGTATCGGTGGTTGCTCTCCGGAAAACAACTGCCCGCTAGCCCAACGTGCCGAACTGACTTTAAGGAGTCAAGTCCTGTAATCATCTCTTCACTCTATCGGAGTTGGTAACTCGACAGGGTCACTTCTTCACACCCGTCTTTGTATTCATAACCACTGATTTGTTACCTTCAAACAAATGAATTGGCTCACACCTTGCTAGCGTTAAATATACTGAAATGTCTAATCTTTCCATTGTCTAAGATTCTGGGGGTAGCACTGAGATGTTACCAACAACCATAAGTACTAACTGCATGCGAGTTGTTCTAGATTTATGACTTCTCTATCAGTTTCTAGTACAGTTTAGATGATGTCAGTAGAAAGTTCGCTTTTCACTTTTATTTTAGTTTCTGGTTTTAACACAATCCAGCCGATGTAGGCTTGCGATCAACCTTTCTACATTAATCCAGTGTGTTATACGACCATTCGGTAGGTTGGCCAAAATTGTTATGTACGATGTATGTTCGTGCAACAGTTCGTTCGTTCTCCTCAGTTACATACACAAACAGAAAACGGAACGGATACAGGAGTGGGTATGTAGAAGCAAAATAATAGTGTCTATCTAGCAAACACAGTTTGGTGTATGACACATCCGAATATTCGAAACTTCAATTGATGTACGAAGAATCACTATAGGCCGTTAAGTAAGGTTATATGAATGTAGTGAGAAAATATGGGAAACAAGGGTTGAACAATGAAGGGATGTGGATGGTAGTGCTAAAATAACTACCATCTGCTTTTGGACAAACAAAGATGGTTCTTTAAGGCGTACGCGATTAGCGCATGGGAAAAAGCTAAAACGTGTTTATTTACAGCCTAACAAACAACACGGAAAGCCTTCGAGGAATCCACTGTTTGGTGGGATTAGAGAAGGCGTTTTCTTATTGGCACTCTTACCTGTCTGAGTACTACCTTGGTAATCCATTGTACATAGGTTGATCATTAATTACATATTTTATCTTAATGCCACATCTTTTCGTTGTTCAACTCTTATTTTCCACCCTTCTCACCATGCTGAGATAGCTCTACTTAACGGCTTATACTGACTTTTTGTACATTCATTAAAATCTTAAACATTCGGACATGTCACACCCCAAACTATGATTGCTAGATCGACACTATTACTTTACCTGTACGCACCCACTTTTATGCCTATTCAGTTATCATTTCGTGCATATAATTGAAGAGAACGAACGAAATGTTACTTGAACATAGCTCCTACGTAAGAATTCTAACCTCATTCAAATTCATAAGTGGAAAAAGCTGCTTCAAATCCGCGAATACATGTAAACATATCCCTACAGTGGGGGGATCGCTTCCTCCAAATCGGATAGAAGGATTCGAACGGAAGAATGCAAAAAACGAATTACAGGATTTCTACATAGCTCTGTAATGGTATCACATAGCTTGGGTAAAGGTGCAACAGCCTGAAAACGATACAGCAAAGACGAAGTATCACGGAGAAACCTGTATACTGTGATAAGTCTTCCCTTTATTCGTAGACATTTTTCTCCACGAATGCAGCCCATTAATATCTACAATGAGGTTTAGATAGCTCTTGATAACTCGACTCGGTCACCCGAAGGTTGGTGCCTGCACTTCGGTATGATGTTTTCCTCTAACCTAATTGTTTTACCGGGCACGTAACCTGATTACATAGGTCACATAAATGCCTAGCTAGGTGTCACCAGAAAGTGTACGGGGTGAGTGAAAATATAATGGGCCCGGAGAAGATCGTAGGTTCAATCGACCTCACAATTGTGGTTTACTAACTCCCCATAATTTAGTCTATATGACAGACGACTGATTCGTCAGTTCCATACAGTCGACGGCTCATCACGCATGCTGCGTGTGGCGAGTTTCATCGGCATCACACCAACCGCTCAAAGTCGCGTACTGCTTTCCACCACAAAGTGGCGAGTGGAACAACAGAAACAGATAATTAGCGTGAATTCCCGAAAGGCATGTGATAATAATGAAATAGCATCAGACTCAACAATAACACAATTTACCGGCTAGTGAGTGTCCTACATCAGGTCGGGTAGCTCCGAATAATCTGAACATATCCGCAGCATCAGTATTGACGATGCTTACGCGGAGAGACTCCAGAATCTGTTCGGTTTGAACCCCGTGGGCAACTCATTATTAAGAGCCGTCTGAATTTCGTCACTAGTGTACAAATCCATTGCGCACTTAGAATATCCTAACTGAACACATCATTTTACGTCAGTAACCCCGGTAGATGTCAACACGGAAAACAAAGGCGGTGATGTAACCCTTATGAAATATGTGAAACCCGCAGACAGAAGGAGGAATTGAATATCCAATGTAGTAAGAAAATCATTGCACCGAAATTTAAACAATTAAAACTCAACGGCATTGTAGACTGGTACATGTAGGAGACATTAACACCCTATATCGATAGCCTGCGGAAGTTGAAACCGTGCAGAACGTTTCTTGTTTCCAACAAAACAGCGCACCACAACACTTTATCATCAACTGGTGAAATTTTTTTTTAAAAAAAGGAGTTATATTTCGATGGATCGGAAGAAAGGGGGATACTCTGAAGCTATATGCACTGAGTGAACACGTCGAGATGCGGACATACATGCGCTATGAACACAAGTGTTTTTGAGCAACTTGTGTGAACAAAACGGAAAACGTTACCACGGCCGCTTTAAAAATCACAATTTGACTTCCAGATGCGATCAAAATGGCATTTATTTGATTAGCCTACCCTTCAGCTTTGTAATCTTGATGTAAACCCTCCTAAACGATACGCTGGTTCGTCCTTGCTATAGTAATTCGCTTGGCAGAATTCGGATTCTCGTCCCAGTAATAATTAACGCGAAAATCTCGGTCCCGAAAGGTAGTTGGACTGTCCCCGTACTCACTCCCAAGACAAGCCACAAGACGCGTACGAAAAAGGAGCTGTGTTCCGCCCCCAAAACGTGTGCGACAAAGGCGACAAGGACAAAATACTTACAGGGGGGCGCAGTGACCAAAAAGAGCATTCCCGAATCATAAAAAGACAATGGCACTTACCGGAAAAAATAGTTAAGGTCACTAGTGGGCACAGCAGAATAAAAAATCAGACAGGTAAAAACTAGCCGAGGTCACCGCTCGGCCTCTCTGAGCAGGTCCGCTAACTAGGACAAGGTCAACCGTTTTTTCTTTCTCACGGAGGAGGCGCCTTGGGACGGCAACAGGGTGGGCGCCCTAACAAATCTTAGAGCTGAAAATAAGGCGTACGCCACCCATTACACAGTCAACACATAAGGCGTTGGTTTATCAAGGGATAATGAAACAGGTGATGTCATAATCATCCTGACAGCCGCCATGAGCCTGACCGAAAGGTATTGTGGTTCGGGCCGCCGTCCAACTCGACAGCGATGTGGAATATCCTAGAAGAATAGACGTTATTAAGATGGTTGAAAATTAATAAAAGAAGACTCAGCAGAAGAATTGGAAACGGTACGGACACAGGTACGCCATTGACTGCGACACACCGCCACCTCGGACAGTCCCTAGCTAGCGATTTGAGTGATCACGAGGACCCCACCTACTTTGTTCAGTGAAGCAGTCAGTTTCTGCATATTTCGTGACCATGTTGTTGCCTGATCACCACGCGGTTTCACCCAACTGTTGATGGTCTCAGTATACAATGCCCGGTACGGTGAACTATCAGATGGCATACAGAGTACGCGACCCAACCATCGCAGGCTGTGTCAATTGACTAGCTGACCAATTTGTCGCACATCCCGAGCATTCCGGAATACGAGCCGGCGAACAAGATCAGTCCACTTGATGTGAGCTAACTGGCAGAGACAACGATCGGCAAACACAGCAAGCCTTCTGATATCTTCCTTGCGAACAGGCCACGTCCCCGAACCATAGAGAAAAACAGAACGTACATAGGCATTATATAACCTCCATTTCACTGAAAACCAAACGTCTTTTCGACGCCACAGATAACGCAGTTTGGCAAACGCAACTCGTGTCTTTTCAACCCCCGCTGATATCTCATCAGCAATATTACAACCTGATGAGATAGGTAGTACTTGAAATTGTTCAGAGTCTCAAGCGGATTATCTACAATGGAGAAAGTAGGAGTGGAAATACCACAGCCTTGAAGCAGCACTTCGCACTTTGAAGGTGCGATGCGCATTCCATACGAACAAGCCCGGTCACTCACTTTATCCAGCATGGACTGCATGTTTCCGGCAGACGGGCTAAGTAAGACAATGTCGTCTGCATACTCCATATCGGGCAATCTGGCGCCAGGAAGAAGCTCAACACGAAGCTCATTGGAATACTCAAATGCACTTTTCAGAATGTCGTCCATGACAAAATCAATCAACAAGGGGGAATCGGACGCCCGTGACGAACATCACTAAAAGTGATGAACGCCCCCAGACGGTTGTCCATAAGCACCCTCCTGCTTGCACAGTGAGTATACAGTGATCTCAACAGATTCATGTATTTCCCTGGAACTCCCCTGCGAAGAAGATAGCTCCAGAGGACATTACGAGCAACTGATTTGGAAGTAGCCCATAGGTTTAAAAAACACCACGACCGTCGGCTGCACATAACAGTGTCGATGTCCCATGCTTCGTCACCTGTTCTTCCCGTATCTGACTCTCTCTGGGCTTAGTGAGCCGACGTAAAATGGAGCCAGTAAGTAAGTTGGACGCGACAGACACTAGGCTGATGCCTTTGTGGTTGTTACACAGACTTCGGGCTCCATTTTGGAAAACGAGAATTTCTGTTGATAGACACCAATCACGAGGTGCCTCTACAGTCTCCTAAACCGTCTGAAGGAATTTCACTAGTTCTGAAATCAATCTTCCCCCGCCCTCTTTGAAAAGAGAATGCCTGGACCAGAAGCCTTGTTACACTCCAATTACGTGAGCTCCTGAACTATTTCCGTTCGACTGAGGGACATCTGGAACGCAATCATTGACCATTCGGGTCCCGTCGTCCACGTGGTCTAGCTTAGACTACTTGACTTATTCCTCAAAATGTTAAGTCCATCTGTTAAGTCGGCGCCAGTGACTGGTCTCACTTACACCGACTCGACGGTCAGTACAACCACGGTTCAGGGAAAAAAGCCTTCCAGTACTCCCGGATGAAAAAGCGCTTTCGATCTCTTCCGACCAGTCTTTGCGCAAGCTTTTGATCAGATTGCGTTTAAGTTCTCGACGGTCGTCGTCATATTCAGAACTAGGTGGAATCGAGCGACGCCTGTTTGTGAGGTTTATCGATATGACAGAAGTCCAGTTATTTGACAACCGTTCAACTCTTCACAGCATGCTTCTGCAGCTTCGGCAGTTTGTTTCCAGTGTTCGTTAGGATCTCTTGCGTGCCTCCAAATGGGCAACTTGTTCATCAATGCTTTCTGATAAGCGTTCCCTGTACTCACTTCGTTCGAATGCCAGTTAAGTACCTTGCATTCAGGAGTGTATGTTCTCTGGGCAAATTGCAAAACAAGACGGGCACGCACAACCGCATGGTCCACGTATAGGTGGTTACTCCGTAAAGCACGACTGTCTAATAGAATGGCGCCACCTGTAACCGACTACTATACGATTCAACTGTGTCCACGGCTGGGAAGCACATAGAGGTTTCCATGTAACAGTGCCTCATTCTGTGGTAGAATGCGGTGCTCGAAGTATGGAGACTGTGGGATGAGCACAACTGCAGCAGTCTTTCGCCAGTCAGCGCGTTGTGCCCGGACACCAAACATACCTCCCAGCCGCTTCTCTCGAGGAAGACGAAGAAGCTGAGCTTTCGCATCGCTGGCTAATATGAAGATGTCGTCAGAACATTTGACCTTCCTCAAACCACGGCGTCATAGAACACATCTTTGGTAGCATCCGAACAGCCATCCGTTAGAGCATACGCCGATATAAAGAAAACACGACGATTCTCTAATTCGCATCGACAGATTTTTACCGATGTACTGAGTCTGACAGCACACAAGCGAGTGGTCACTGGGATCCAATCGAGTAAACATTGCTCTGCTCTGGAATTCAGTGCAATTCCCACTCCAGTTTGACCATCACATGCAACGTTGACGTCACCACAGACCCTAAGAGAGAAGCGCTTGGGTCGACAGTTATGTGAATGTGAGCTCAAGTGGATAACCGTGCTAGAATCGTAGACCCACGTCTCCGACACGCAGCACACATCAAGCTCCAGACTTGAGAGAGCACTAGCCAAAGTAGCTTGTTGACCGATTTGTGGGAAAATGCGGACATTGAAGGCGCCAATGTTTACCAGTTACTTTAGCCTCAGAAAAAAAGATCGCCCGAGGGCACGTGGAAGGTAGTAAACTTAGGAGGCAAAATAGAAGGAGAAATTCGTGATAGGAGAATACTGTAACTGTCGGGAGAACAACACTTCTCGGTCGTTTGTGCCGCGGAAGGGGGTTGACTTGAGAGACACCATCCCGAGTCTCTAATTCAAAAGTCTGACCTGCGAGACAACAGGATACAGGATTTTCTTGGGGGACCCCACTCGGAGCCAGTGACTCAAGAGTCTGACTCACTTGACAGTGAGGGGCCTGCCTAGCACGACGGCAGGATGACTGAGACATTACTGTCCGATTCTGAGCACTGGTGCGCGCACCTCGAAACTACATCAGGCTTTTAGGAGATACCAGATGTTTTTCGACCGTACTGGATAATACGCCGGCGGTCATGGTCAACCGTTGGACGATCGGAGTGTTCTTTGGTTGAGGGTACATTTTCCAACCCCTTTCTTCCTGATGCGGAAGACAGTAACGACGCAACTATAAAAACATTTCCTCTGTATGCTCACAGGATCGTGCCTCGTTACCTAAGCACTCCTACGCGGTCAGTAGTGCGACGTACAATCCTATTAGTGTAACTGCTTTTCGTCTGACTGCTCCCCTTCGCCTGTCTAGCAAGGTTGGACTTGGAAGGACCGGAGTTCTAGTTAGCAAAGTCCGTCGGACAAAAACGGCAAACAGATCCAAACACCACGTCAAGCTAGCATAGATCAACATGCCAGACGAACGGCATGTTGTCTGGGAGTCCTTGTGTTCCCGTTGGGTCACTTGAAACCTTTTTGTGGAGGGATAACATACGTCATGTCGCAGTATCGTCAAAGAGCTTATGTGGCATTTTACAGGAAACCCGGCTGCCAGCCGTGAATCCACCATGCCCTGGTAGTATTACTGCTCATTATGCATGAGTGCTTATTCATCGAGAGAACCCAGCTTATTTTTTAGTTAGCCCCCACGTGGAAGGCCGTTATCCAATCCGCTGTTTGAGGTTGCATCAGGTAGTGTTGAGCTAGCCCTCTGTTTACCCGATTTACCTGACTAACTCAAGTTAGCCCGGAATGAAAATGTAGTTAAACGTGTGTGCGACAGTCAGCATGAGCTGTCTGGCTTAGCCAAACGAGCACGCCCATACTGCGACATTTGTTCAGAAACTTCTTTATAATCACCGCCTACTACTCTTCTGTAGATACAGCCAATGACTATATAGTAACGTATGAATGATAGCCGCCAACAAGAATTTAGACAACTTTGCTTGAGTTTGGTCGATAACGACTAAAAACGCTCCTGGAACGTACCATTCCGAACGAACGTGAGGTGCCACATTGATATCTATGTATTTCCATGTCATGGGAACATTACTGAGCTGTTAACCGGAATCCAATCCATCAATGGGGCTGCGGCCGCCGTGCTAAGGACTACACCTACTCCAGCCTGACCTGTAACAGCGGCTGTGGAGTCACCCGAAGTGTATAACCAGTATCGGGTAGACAATTCAGGTGCTGTTAATTCCATACACTGACTACTGTCCTGGATTCTAGTGTCCGAGATACAGCAGACATCGACATGTAACGAGTCTGACGTTCGTGCGAGAGCGGCCTGTTGACCTATTTGTTTTAGAGTACGAACATTTAAGGCACTTATATTAATTCGCATTCTAGGTCTAAGTAAGGAACGAAGGAGGCCTGAAGCTAAATGGCAAGAGACGGAACTTACCGGCTCAGTGTTACTACGGTTAGCTACATCTGCTGTGGGACCTGTGGAGTAACTATTAAAAATGGAGGTTGGAAGGGGCCTGAAAACTAAAGTTGATAGGACAGTGGGGGAGGGGTCAGCAGTAGCATGTTTTCGCCTATCCATCCTGTTGTATGCAGCAGATAGGGCGACCCGGTATATACTGCGAGACGGCCGATGCAGTATGGAATTACTTGCGTTGTGACTATTCATGGTTGTGTGTGCGCTGAGATACTGCCAGGGTGCCCAGACCTACAAAGGAGAATGATTAGGGTTCTCAAATAAAGCCTTTGGCTCAAAAGCCTATACCGCAAGGTAGCGGGTGGGTGGGAGTGTACCAGAACTGGTATATTTTTCGGAAAAAGATGTCAACCTTCTTGCAAACCTCATCCTGGAGGACCAGGAGACTGGTTTGTCAGAGCCCTACCTATTAGCCTGCTTGGTATGAGTGACTCTATCGGTGTGGCTTCAAGTGCATAGGGGGGTTTTGTTATCAGAATTGTTGCCCGGATTGATACACTTTAGGGAAGATGGTGTAAAATTCCGTTACTTCATAGAAAATGGACTTCAATTGAGGTGGGCTGTGTGTGCAATCGATTTGTGAACAAGGAACAAAATTTAGACGCCTCTTGATAATCAACTGCTCACGGAGTTTGCACCAAACAGGTTCTGGAGTCTCTTCGTCTGACGATGGTCAGCACCGATCCCACGGATATGTTCAGATTATCCGAAGAAACCCGATCTAATGTAGAACACTCGCTAACCGGTAAATTACGCCATTACTTAGCCAGAAGTACACCTGATGCTGTTTGTTAGGATTAGGTAGCTCTAGACAGTTGGGATGAGGCTGATGAAAATCTCCACACGTTACTCACAAGTTGTGTTCCCATCGGTTTGTCTTCCTCTGCCCTGCAAACACTTACGTGGGACTTTATTGCGCGACAATGCACTCAATGCAGCCATATTGAGCACCAACCAGATACGCTCCGACGGAAAGTTCGATTGTCTAGAGATCATAACATATCGACCTGATCACTTACAACATTCAGTCGTTCTAAAGGAATACATTTCCAACCTTTTGCAAAGCACTTTTTGTCTGTCGGGCTATTCTTAACAGATGATCCGCTATATGTCGGAAGGTAAGTCTAACACGTGGCCAGTATTGAAAGTACAGATAACCTTCCCACAGGCTTCAATTTTTACTACGGCGACTCTATAATTGTTGCTAGGTCCGCCGGATCAGCCGAAGTCAGGCAATAAGCAGTAATTGAATTTGACAAGCCACAGTATAGCTCACTTGAGATTGCTATTTTGCAGACGGTCAGGGACCACAGGTATTACTGCACGAGGCCGACAGCTGAGATAACTTGGGTGATGCACTCACACTTTATTGCTTGTATCAACCGTTGACCAGAAAAATGCCCACAAATCGATGACTCGGAACCATTTTTCATCCCACCTCAACATTGCAGTCTGGTGCCGTATGAGGTGACTATCTGACGGGTGGATGGCACAAACTAGAGTACTATTAGTAAGAGGTCGGAGAATAGGTTTTTTACAGTTGGAACGAGGTATGTAGTGTTTCATAAGTTACATTCCTTTATAATTTCATCTTCATTCTTCTAACATTCAAGAGACACCGTACGTGTACAAAATTATCACTATCATCATAGACAGCAATACATCAGCAGTTCCTATTGGCGCTTAACGGCCAAACAACTATGGAGAAAACAGTAAACCATGTATCGGGAGAGAAGAGGAAAATAAGAGGACGATAAGTGAACAAACTACTAAAAAATATAGCCAGGTTTATATTCAAACACTCAACATCAAGGTGCTTACACCTTGCAAACAAACAACCAGACTGTAGGTGAAAATAAAGTGTCATCAGGAAGACAGCTAGCTTCCATGTGACTCTTACTGCCCGGTGTCATTAAAATTGCTCACCTCGCAGACAACTCGGCCAAACAACAACATTCACATCACTGAGCACAATTAGCCACCATCTCACCTAACGTCTCCAGCCACCAACTCTGAGTGGCGAGGGCTGCAGCCTAACCATCTAAGTTTGTTAAAATGTGAGGATTGAACGAAAGATATCGTTTGCCAACCACTATCAAATATTCATCTCCTAACCTCTTCGCTGCTTACTCGCTGATACCACTCAGTGTGTGCGATCGAACGCAGACATCGGTGGTCAAATACCTGAAGACGGTTCACCTCCTCTACCCTGAGCGGCCAGGTTTCGCTGCCGTAAAGTAATACAGCCCTCACTGTCGCCTTCTATACGCGACCCTTGAGCTTCGGAGAAATACTCCTCTGTCATCATAGATGCCTCAGATTAGCGAACACCGCCCTAGCCTTGGAGATGCGCGCTTTTATTTCAATCACCACATATCCGCCGGAGTCCGTAATGCAGCTTCTCAGGTATAAAAACCAGTCAACAACCTCTATGGCTTCATTATCTAACATTAAATCTACGTAATCACACCAATATTGCAGAAGCACTTTGCCTTTTGAGGCTGTAAAGCGCATTCCGAAACATTTAGCAGAACGCGGAATTGCATTTAGCGTTGTTTTTACCGCTTGAATGTTGTCAAACAGCAACACCTTGTCAACTAGTGTCGAGCACTCGCTTTCTAACCTCCTCGTTGCTTATTGGTTGGTGCCACCTGATACGAGCGAGTGCACGTGTCGGGAAGAACTCAATCCCCCGAAAATACCGTTTTATTTGCCATCGCAGTGGCCTAACTCACTACTAACTGTAGTGACCTTCATAGTCGGCACGGTCATGTGCCACTTCACTCATCACGTGCGTTCTCAACCTTTGTGCCAATGTCTGGCGCCCCGCACACACGCACGTCCTTTTAATTGGGATGTCAAGGTACTGTCTGGATCTTTGTCTGGTCCACTTCTGTCCTTGTTTTCTCATTGGTCACAAACCCCTTAAATGTGGTCTAGTTTGTGACCGTCTTGTCTTCGGATTGAGTGACATAACGTAGCTCTGTCCGGAGGCCAGTCCTTTCTCTGTGTTCGTTCGTTAACCTCAAGTGGTTGGGTTGGCCGGGAAGATTCGTAGTAATCTTGCATATTTTGTAGTCCGTCGTTCAGAACCGTTGAACGTCGTTCCGTTATCTACCGTTCCGCTAACTGTTATTCCGTTGTCTGTTTTACGCGCTCGTAGGCCACATACCAAGTTACAACAGAACGCACACATCGGTGGTCATATATCTGAAGACGGGTCAGGTCTTCCACTTTGAGCGGTTGTGTTTCGCAGCCGTGCATAAAGGTGATTCGTTCAACCATTGTAGCTGTCGTTATTACCAGTTAGATACTCAAACATTATCTATCAATCTAATAGAAGCATTCGCTGACATAAGCATACCACTCCGACCAAAATTATTTATGGTTTATCATTATCACTCAACTAAAATAACGTGATAAATAACTATTGTAATGAGGGACCGGTATTTGTTAAATTGAATTATGAAATTTTTGATGATAAACGCTTCTCAGGAATTCGAACAAAGCAAAGTGTATTCTGCAATAATTACATTCTGGCCACTTTACATCGTATCTCAACAAGCAGCTAAATTTATCAACTATGGCTTAGCCACATAGCTTTCCCTGTTTGCTAAACAACCTCATTATAGGCAGCATGCATCTTAAATCAACGGGCTAGTAAGTATGGATTTATCAATGCCAAACCGGTCACGTCAGCATCCGACGGCGATTGCTAAAATGCGGACTTCAAGGTCAACCCTACTAGAGCGTGTGTTCACTGAGCTCGTCCGACGTAATGATGAAAGCGAGCTCAAAAAGGCGTACGGGAGCATATGTGGACAGGAGAGGGGGTAGTGAATGTAGAGATCAGTGTGTGATTGGTTTGAGATGTGTGACGTTGACTCTAAAATTGAATGATGACGATATGTGGATGACAGAAAGGTGCCGAATTTTCCTCGGGGCTACAAAATATGTAATGGCACAGGTGACCGAATCCATCGCGAACTTCTCTTTTTTTAAACTGTTGTTCTTCGCATAGCGCGCACGGGTCAGAACGCAATGCTCGTGAAACACTGCCGCAATATTTTTTCTACATTTTTGTGCCACTGCACTTCCGTCACGTAACCAAGTAGAAAGTGTCTTAGTTACAAAGATAACTGTTCCGTTTTCCGCCGAAATAACTTCAGCTTTCTATCTTAATTTTCAAACGTTCAACTCGAATACTCCTGTCGAAAACAAGTAGTAAATACCTCAACAAAACCAATCAAGTCCGATATGTTGTGCCAGAGATGTATGTCAGTTACGTGAACGCCCCCGCCATATAGTCAGAATGATACCCATGATGGTCGATTGACAGATGTTCAACCACCGTGTCCAACAGAAAATATACGATCGCGGACCCACACGTTATCCTGTTAAGCATCGGCTGTAAATTGGCCAATGGCAATCGAGTCGAGTCCAGACGATTAAAGCTATGCCAAACAATGGGATAAAAGAGTGTCATGTTGGCAGCGAAACAGCAATTCGGAATTTGATCATAGGATTTATGTAGTGCCTTTTCTGCTCCTCGTTTGAATTGATGACACTACCCAAGTTTCAGTAGGATTTTGACAGCACAGATGAGAACAACTGGTAGAATGGTTGGGTCCGGTTGACGAGAGTAGCCTTTCACATCATCGGCGAATGTCTCCTTACAGATAACTACCGCATTCTGCTGGTCACTGGTCATGATTAGTACTTATTGGTTTCTAGTGGGAACACGACCGTCACGCACACTCTGCGGGAAATTTACAAGGGAGGCCGGTTTGTTAGCTGACATTGACATATGGTCAACAGCAGTGATTCTTAGTTGAGTTGTGTGACATAAATGAAAAGCGCGCGAAGAAAGTGTGGTATGTCTTGTTTGAAAGATTACATCCTGACAATAAAACTCCTTCGATTAGAGAAGAAGTGTGATGTACCTCTAACCAACGATTACGATTCGACTTAGGGCAGAACACGTATGTGGTTGACCAGGGGTCTTAAAAGTATATGATAGTGCTTCGGTCCATGGTCCGTTCAACACCGCATACATAAGTCAACTCCGGTCTAGACTACATGCTCAGTGAAAGTAAGGATGGAGTCAGAAATAAAATCCAGTTAAGTTTCACAAACGGCAAATGAAACTACCGAATTTCAAAAATAAATCCATCTGTAAGAAAATTAATTCCAAAATCTATCCGGCTACCATACGTAAAAATTTAGACAA
Source organism: Paragonimus heterotremus (assembly GCA_013368495.1). Lineage (NCBI taxonomy): Eukaryota > Metazoa > Platyhelminthes > Trematoda > Plagiorchiida > Troglotrematidae > Paragonimus > Paragonimus heterotremus. The sequence goes on from LUCH01001622.1 coordinate 59,880, forward strand.
CGATACTAGACATATCATGTCTCAACGAATGAAAAAAAGCCACTCATTTTCTAAAACGTAAATCAGCGAAGTATGAATTTGTAGTCTCCCATAAATCCGGATTAAATTAAGAAGTTTGATCCGCAGCATCATGCAAGTAGGACTCTCGGCACTAACGCGAAACCACAAGCTGACAAGAGAAACTGATCAACAGAGAAGGCAATAACCCTTACGGAGAAAACAATATTATTACTATCGTCATTATTGTTTTCTTTTACACGGGATTTGTCAACACTACCTGCTTGTTAAACACGCTGGACGGCAGAGTGAAACCTCGTTCAAAATGTTCTTCGTGAGCTACAACTGTCAGGAACCATGAGTTTGAAACTATGCTTCTTTCGTGCACCGCTACCTTAAATTTTGAAGGATAATAGGTCTGTTGTATTCGTTCCGATCGTCAAAATGTCAAACAAAAGTACGAGCAATTTACGCGGGTTCGATATCTGTGATTTACATACGCCATGTGTTTTCCAGTGGATATAAGACTATAGCAGTAGAGAAAGTCGTATGATAAACTGTGGTTGACTACTCATCGCGAAATTATCAATCGACACGTGACGCCCACGTGATGAGCAATACAGTAAGCCAAGTTTCGAAATAACATCACACTTCTTAGCATGTTACAAAATAGCAACTTAAAACAGCTACAAAAAAGGAAGACCTACACATTCGTACACGCTAGTATAAGTCTACCGCAGATTGCTCTTTCACTATACATCGCCACTAAATCGGAACTACATCGGGCAAAAAAACGGGACGTTTAGGTGCTTCTGCGGAGAGCAATGTATGTAATCATCCGGTAAGCGTTTAACAGAACCGGAATCAATATGGACGAACTGACTGAGTAGAACCAGTAATGACATGACTTCTTTTCGGAGGGGCTCGTTAATTCGTAGACGAATTAACGACAACTAGTCAGTAATGGTTAAAAGTCCGTTTCCTGTAGTTTGTTTGAATGAAATAGCAATCTTGAGCAGAAATCAAGATTCGACGGTCAATATTGCCGTTCTGGGGAGTTTTTCTTTGTTCCATTGAATCAAAAATGAATGGAACCGCAATTTTCTAACAAGATAACGTAACAATGCACATCCTGTACATCAAGAGGATGGCTAATGTTTCAAGGTATTAAAGTTCCGGAACGATCAGCTTTCAGTTTGGATCTTAACAAAACTGAGGACTTCTGGAGGCTACTGAATGGAAAAGTGCGACTTAATGTCAAATGAGAAGTGCCCTAAAAGAACTGAGCCGTAGAATTCTGGTTTCTTGTGCAACGCCCGTTTGAGGCATAACGAAAGATGTATTGAAGATCTAGAACACAACGGGCGGACGACATCACACTGATTTCTTTTATGAATGCAACATGTAAACCGCCACTATAATTTTGTCTCGGTCATCGTTAACAAATGTTAAAGCACGTGATAAAATACTTATAAATATTTGGAACAACTAGAACAATAGGGTACGAACAACATAGTGCCAAGGTACTGATTGGACAAATTACTTAGAAAATAGACTGCTGTTAAAATTTTTTCGCTGGGGTATACTACACTCGTTCCACGGTGTACACCACTGACATCAGTCATATTGCTATTCTGTCCAGTTTAGAGAACCAATACATCCAAGCCCAGCCAATCCCACTCAGATAGCACAACAGCGTTATTTTTTCCCAAAATGAGTATGGCGAAAATGAAAGCTGTCATGCCCATCCTTTTGTGTAATCCATCGATTAGTTTGGTAATCAAACTGTGTCAGTTTTTTCTGAAGTCATGTCAATTACAGCTTATTGTTCATTTATTGTGATGACCATCCGCTTGGTATAACCCATAAAATGCTCAATGTAGTTGATATCAGCTAATCAAGAAGGTTAGGATATCTAAAACAGTGGAATGTTTCAAAACTTTTTACCAAACAACAGTGACGTGTAGCAGGGTTGCAATCTTGGGGTGCTCTTTTGCAGGCATACGGATTACTAGAGTAAGGACAGTCCATTGTGGTTCCAGGCACACTAAGTAATTGAGTGGGTTAAATAAGAGTTCGGAGGTGAACTAGAACTGGATAAGTCGGATTGTTGTGAATTCATTCGTTCGCCACTCTCCAAATACGTAACAGCTGATCAGCTTGCTGAAATGACGTTGCCATTCAGCATCCTATTTGATGTGACTGCTGAAAGAGTACTCATGAGGGAGAACCGATGAGAAGAAATTAACTGCTTATATTTTCGATGTATGGTTGCAGATAGGTAACTGATTACAACCTCTGGGAATCTCGGATCACCTTTGACATCTTAGTGTCTGTTTGACACATTTATGGGTATGGCAGTTCACAATTTAATTTCCTACTGTTTTCGAAACTTCTTAGGATTGCTATTACTCGTAATGTAGTGTACTGTGTTGATGCGATGAGCCACTATTCGTAGGCTTTCGAAAACCATTCACAGGGTGAGAGGAAACGCCGGACGAATGCACGGAGTATGACTTGAAGTTCTACTTAAAAATAAGGGAACACAGGCTAGCTCGAGTAAGTACTGATGCCATGTTAGCATGTACCTACACAATTCGTTTAGGATGATCAGCGATACGGAAAAGGTCTAGGGGCAGTTTGATCAAGTAATGGTTTCCACTGATGTAGATAAATCGAAGTAATGTCCCTCAACAACAAATCCATGAGAATAGTGCACAGGAACAGCGAAACAGAAAAGATATACCACAAACTTACCAATGAGGGTTTTTCCCGTTCCAGGTGGACCAAAAAGAAGCAAACCTTTAGGGGGACCACGAAGTCCGGTGAACAAATCACTGGAAAATTTTCAAAACGTATTCCGTAATAGCTGCATCAAAACTTCATTAAGCAGATAAGTAAAGTATAGCAATATCTGGCCTACACATATTACTGACTGCAAAAAAAAGCCTATAGATTTACACACTGATACTTCAGGTTCATGAAAGTTGCGCCTCAGAGACGTCAGAAACGAAGATATCATTTATGAATATATATTTTTAAAAAAAGTGATGAATAAGTCTTAGTTAAAAGGTTGCACTAAGCGTCAAAGCTGAACTTCATGCACAATACCAATCGAAATAAGAAGGCACCTGGATAAACGGACGACGGAGGGCCGTCCGGAACGCAATAATTGACCATTAGGGTCCCTTAGCCTATATGGTATGGTTGAGACCAGCTAAACTATTCTTCAAAACGTTCAGTCCACTTTCCAAGACGGTGACGTTGACTAGTGACAAGTTAACCACCTCGTTCATATATGACCTCACTTATATCGACTCGAAGACCAGAAGAACCACGAATCAAGAAATATAGCTTTTTACTATTCCCAAACAAAAAGACCCGTTCCACCTATTTCGGCTGTTTTACCAAATGGTGTCACAGTCTGTGTAAGTTTTTAGTCAGCTCGCGTTTAAGTTCTCGGTGGTCATCATCATATTCACAGCCAGTGTGTTCTTCGTACTCTTTTTGTTTGAATTACAGAAAATTATTTGTAATTGTAAATCGGCAAATGACAAAACAAAATGGTATAAGTAGGTTGAGGTTGGATGTATGAGTTTAAACAAAAGGTTATACGAAATAGTCCATTACTAATCCCACTTTCAATTCCAACTTATTTTATTATGGTTGTGTGGCAGCTAAGCACCAGTACTAATCGGTTTTGATGACGAGGAATAATCAAGGACGGAAATGAGCCAATCGGGAAAACATTCGGCATCCATTACGACCACAGTTCAGATCTGTATGATCGCTTTTCAGAACTAACAAACGTCGGCCGTTCTGTAGTGTGCTTGAGCAACACTGTGACGGGCATAAATAGTGGAGCGCACGTGCTTTGCACACAAATATTCGACGTTCCCCATGACTGTTTAGATCGACACTAACAGGAATGGTAACGCCATGAGAACAAACAATCGTTAAGAAACGGCCAGCTTAAAAACATATGCGACTAGAAAAGTAAATCAAACTAAACTAAACCAGTTCATAAGTATAGAAGCAATATACCGAGAAAGATAATGATATGACTCACGGTCTAAGCATTGGAAGGATAACAACTTCCTGCAGTGTTTTCTTCTGAAACTCCAGGCCGGCAATATCGTCCCATGTGACCGGACTTTTGGCACCCATTATCTACGGGCGAAAATAAACACATTTCAAGCTGGTCAATGACTAGGCATGGGAAGTACACTCAGCTGACAAAAATCAAACAATCTTCTTAACAATCCATATTCTCGAGAACCTAACTCGCTGATTCATAAGTCACCAGAAACTATTTACAGTTAGGATTGTTGACAAAACAATAAGAGCGAATGTTTAAAAGTGATTCAGTCTGACGTCCTCTAATCTCCCGTTGAATAAAAACGTACTTCACTCATAATCATATCGACTGTTTTCTGGTCAAACTGCCTCAGACGCTCATCACCAAGGGGCGGTCCATCCTCCTTCAACTGTGACGCATTGGAGGACGGACAATCAGGTGAATCACCGTTTGTGGCTGAACTGGGGCCAGAAGGGACTGGCGGGACGAAATGATGACTTGGTCCACGACTGGTAAAGAGAGCGATAGACGAAGGGAACATAAAAGACCAGTAAAAAATCACGGAAGGGAGACATATGCGTTGGTTATAAATCCTAGAACAACAATTTTGGCAGAAGGTGGAGGAGAATCACCTTTGTCGATTGTATGTGTAGCTTTCGTATTCAAACAGACTTTTGAGACAGTCGCTTTCAGAAATGGAAATACATTCGAGAGGTCGTTCTTGTTGTTGTCTATTAAAAGTGCAAAAACCTGATCCGATCGGTAACTAAACTCTAGTTTAGGGGCTCGAGAGATGGCTGCGCTCATCACTGTGCCAATAAACGTACGTTAGGTAAGAAAAAATTGTCGTCACGTGTGACCATCTTTATGAAGGCTCGACTAAAGAACGAACAAACTCACCGTCCGCCAAGCGTTCGCCTGGACGATCCGTAACCAGAAGCCAATGAACGATGGTTGTCAGCCTGTTTGGATTGAATATTCTGTTGCAGCTGTGTGACGTGATTGGGAAGGATAGTACAACACGAAATTATATATATATATATATATATATATATATATATATATATATAATGATGATGATGATGTATCAACCGGTAACAAGTATACGTCGTTATAACCGCAACAAATACAAGGTAAAAGTGATTGTGAACAGTGAATTGGTAGAAAAAATTAGTATAAGAAACGCAGAAACACAATGCAAGCAACAGTGAGTACAATTACCGGTCATGCCCGACAGTGTTCGTTGTCCTGTATATTTCAATCTGCAAGCCGGAAACTACTAAGACAGGCTATAATGCCAAAGCTTTCAGGTCCTGAACACAGACCATACAATGGCTGCCAGGTTGTCGTTTCCTACCCAACTCATCGCTCTCAAATACAGCCCGAAGTGAGAAAACAGGATGATGTACGTGAGACGCGTTTGAGCCAACGAAATTTGTGAGATGAGACTGCTACGCCCAGTAGTCGGTAGTAAGTATATCCTGGAAACGTTGTCGTCGCACGTTACGTTCCTATCACAGGCTGCTGGTGCTCCAGCGGTCTATGACGAACACTTCCTGAACACCCTCGTGTGGCTTGACTAGGTCATCCTTCCCTGTAGCAAGACTACCTGTAAAGTTTCATCACACTTGATCCACCAAAAAATACAAATCATGTCAGTGAGACTAGGAATTTAAGGTGGAAAACGTCATCCTGGAATTAACTGTATGTGTGTGTATGACATCAGCTGACAATTTGCCAGCGCCGACACGATCCTCAAGGTAGACTAACCCCAACAATAATTACAGAAGGTTGCTACTAGTCATGAAACAAAACCCTGTGTTTGACAGGTAAGAGCAACCAGTAGGGCAGCACAGATCAGGTTAGTATCGTCTACATACTTTAAGTCATATCTGTGAGTGCTTCCACATTATTGTCTTTATGGTCCATCAGTGTGCTCTCTAGTAGATGGTCCAAAGGAAAACCAATTAAGAAGCGAGAGGTTGGGCAACCTTACTGCACTATACTGGGTACGTTAAAGGATTACGATAAATCATCGAATTCTGACCAGGCCCGAGATCTGATTATGGACTACTTCAGGCATATTCTCAGTCTCTGCAGTGATACACGATAAATTTAAGAACCTAGCTGCCAGACGTCCTTAACGTCACTATCAATGATGAATATTAATATAAAGCAGTAGGTAACGATGAGAAAATAGCTTACCACTACTCCAGCAGTCCGAAATGGACTGTTTGCTTGTATAGTCGGTTGCTGCTTATCAAAGTTAGGACGCTAAAATGAATAGAGAATATTAAAAGGTGGAGAAAGGGGAAACTGACCTTTGATAGTTCGCCGCTGACACCGACAACAGACTGTACAGGCGGTGGGGTCAAGCTCTGAGCTGATCGTTTTAAGCCAGGACGAGACATAAAATCAGGCGATGCATCGGCTGTGGGAAGACCAGTTTCGAGTTTGCACGGGGAAGTTTCAATCGGAGGTTGGACTAATGGCTCCCCCTAGATTGAAAGAGAGATATTCACCAATTAACAAGAAAACGACCTTATAAAGAGAAAAGAGTGCCACAAACGAGCAAAATGTGGCAGTAACTAACGTATAACTTGCATTGGTCTTGCTACAGTTTATGCCTACCGCAGTACCCGTGGCTACCATGGCTTGGGCTGCAATCGCTCTTCACAGCGCAAGAAATAACGCAGTGACAAAAACGTACGGATGCAGTAAAGATGAAGAGTAAGAGAACACGGGGCGGAAACAAAAAACAGTGAGGCTTCACGAACAATAAGTCAACAACCTTGCAGATGCAGGATCGCCATAGATTGCAACACACTGTCATGTCCTAAAAGAGTCCAACTAGCGGTGGGGATGGTCGCGAACTCACCAACCGGGCGGACAGAACCCACAAGCCTTGCTCAACAGGGTAGTCAAGGTCTCGCTGGGCTTGCGGTTGATCTTAATAAGCAGCAGTCACACCGAACTATACGCAGGGGCGGTAGACGCTTCGTCGGCATAAGGAGTATGTGAGTTGACCGGACAGAAATGAATTTTTATCACCCCGGTTAGCGGTTGCAAACTTGCCACCTCTCAAATGCGCGTCGACGGAATGTTGCGTTGCACACGATTAGCTCGTTTGACGCCGAATAACTGGAGGAGACAACGGGTTAAATATCGAGTCTGAATGCATCTACAGCAAGAACGGGCCAAGAATTTGATCCACAGAAAAGATGTGAGTGCACGAAATCATTGTAAACCCCACACTTAATAGGTAGTCTGACGTCATTAAGATGCCATAGTTGACAAAGATAAGCAGATGGACAACGTACTTTCGCCATTTTTAAGGACACTTCGTCAGCAGGACTACAAGCTGATGAGATGAAAGTACCCAGGTATGCAAAGCAATCGACAGTCACCGGCGACCTGTCTGCAACAAAAAGAATAGGACCAGTGTCTACTAAGTCCTGTGACAACCCTTTACACTCTGAGGGTGCAAAGGTAATACCACACAAACTAACCATATCATTTAATCAGTTCAACATGTGTTGAATGTTCTTTGCTAAAGAACTAAGTAAAGTAGCGTTCTCCGTATACTCAATATCAGTCAGCCTACTACGTACTAGTAGCTCCAATCCGAGATCCTTGGAAACTCCGAACGCTTCCTCCAGAATATCATTCACTATATGGTCAAAAAAGGAGCGGGGATACCGAACACACTTTTCGAACGCCACATTAAGTGGACAACGCCCGAGTTAGCTGTAAACGAATGTGCATTCTGCACTCACAGCGAGCATACACGACTGCAACAGAAATACTGTCCTGATAAATCCCATACCTACAGCTCTTTGGATTCTGTCGTCCTTATCTTAGGTCAGGGAGCGAGTTAACAGATGTGCATGCAACGCTCATATTCTAAAACAGTTAGATCAACATGCAATGTTTGTTCGGACGTTACTAAACGAAAATCAATAGCAGCCGAACTTCAGAGACTAAGATCCAGGACAGCAGTCAACTTGTCGCACAGATCACACTCGTACCGTCTGCGTCATGTTGTCTGTACAGTTCGGATGACTATGGATATTGGTATTCATCATGCTAGACTGAACGCAGTCCTCCGCACAACAGCCAGACCGAAATTCCGTTAGCAGCGAGCTCTACGATGTCCACTTGAATGTTCTCAACACCGAACCTTCAAATATTTCCGGCGTCTCTTCCCAAACATCAAGTGACTGCGACATCGGCGCTACTGAGAACATCTTCCATTCGAACCTAACGGTTCTCCCTAGGTCGACACAATCATCATTACCATAACAGCCATGAGCCTGACCAAAAGGTACTGTGGCTCGGGCCGCCGCTCACCTCAACAGTGACGTGGAATATCCTAAAAGAGAACGTTACTAAGATGGTTGAGAATTAGTAAAAGAAGACTAAGCGGAAGAACTAGAAATGGTATGAATACAGGTACGCCATTGACTGCGACACATCGCCATCTCGGATAGCATCTCCAACCAGCGGTTTGAGTGATCACGAGGAACCCATCCAGGCAGGCGACACCTACCCATTTTGCTCAATGGAGCAGTCAAGGCCTCCATATTTCGTGACCACGTTGTTGCTTGACCACCACGCGGTTTTACCCAACTGTTGGTGGTCTCAGTATATAATGCCCGGTACGGTAAACGATCAGATGACATACGGAGTACGTGACCCAGCCAACGCAAGCTGTGTACCGTGATTAGTTGACCAATAGATCGCGCATCCTGAGCACTCCGGAATACGCGCCGGCGAACTTCCACATTGCTCACGCGATCAGTCCACTTAATATGGGCCAATTGGCGGAGACAACGATGGTCAAACACAGCAATCGTGTTCATATCTTCCTTGTGAACAGGCCACGTTTCCGAACCATAGAGCAAAATGGAACGCACATAGGCATTATATACCCTTCCTTTCAGCGACAACCGGACGTCTTTTAGACGCCACAGATGACGCAGTTTGGCAAAGGTAACTCGTGCCTTTGCTATTCTTGCTGATATCTCATCAGAAACATTACTGGCTGATGAGATGGTGCTACCCAAATATGTGAAACTGTTCACAGTCTCAAGCGGATTACCTGCAATAAACAAAGTAGGAGTGGAAATGCCCCAGTCTTGAAGCAACACTTTGCACTTTGAAGGTGCGAAGCGCATTCCAAACAAACCAGCTCGGTCGCTCAATGTTTCCATTTAGCCATTTCATTCACGGATATGGACGCCCACATCGACCGACAAAGTGACATCCAGCTCCGCTTATGTTATAGATATGGACCAGCATCACGTCACCTTGATAATGGTGGGATGTTGTCACAAATGCGTGTCCAGCACTGGTCTTAGACGCAGTGGGCGTAATTGTTTCGCTTGCCGCACTCGATTAAATGATGACTGGTCCCAGACAGGTGTTATAGATGGCGCAGCCTAAGTAAATATATTTGGGTACACTGGAGTCATGCCAAAACTCAGGCTATGTGTTAGTGTTTCCGTCGCATTATTAATTATGCTGAGCTACGATCACATCAACCGAAACGGGTAATCGTCAAAATATCTGTCTAGGGTGAGAAATGTGTACCTAACTAGCTCGGAATACAAGCTCAATAATATAATCGAGAAAACATCAAGAACTACTGGAGCTAAATTTCATAGGCGATTCAGACAAGCGCAATACCACGCAGCACTGTGGTCCAATGTCTCCAAAAATGTTGGATCCCAGCGTTTTGGTGATTTAACTTGGAAAGTGCTCACAGTCGACAGGTGGGATATTTCAGGTCAATCGTCAAGCAAGAAGCTTGATGAAATGGAAGCTGAACATAAATATAGATACACTAATAAAGTCTTTAGACTTTTTCGCACACGCTGGCGAGATCTTTTACTGTCCATCTGTTACAGGCTGCTTACCGGTGATAACGACGTTCGAACATTGCGAGTCCATTTATCTCTGTCATAAACAGGTCATGATAATGAACCATAAAAGCGAGTGGATTGTAGATAGGCAATATACATCTTCTCTTTCAACAAAAACATGGCGTCCTTCTGACGTAGAGTAAAAAAGGTGATCAGTGCTGTCACCATCCTCATCACATTTCCATACAACTAACATAAAACCAGTTTTGTAAACAGCCATTTTCGATCACTTTTTACCAAACTTTCAGTTGGAAAATACGTGCAGATTATATACGAAAATCACGTCAAGGGTATGGGATGGTATTCTACTGAAAGAGTGCGTGGTAAGTGTTGCGTGTGTGGGGGAGGTAAGTCTGTCTGCCACAAGACACGTATCCATCGGTGTCGAACGCGCCTACTTGCTCCTAGCTTCGTTCCTCACAAGTACCAAATAATCTTGGTCTACTGTCTGAAAACCAGAACACAGGAAATTAACATGTCGGACAACTTACAGGACGAACTACAGCACATTCGAGACATGCTTGATCAAAAAGAATATTTCCAAGGGAACCTATTGGAAAACGAATTACGATGTCGCCCAGGTAGGAGAAAAAGGCTTGTTCTTGCCCGTCTGTCCCACAGAGGCTTACCAGTTATCAGCTTTCGAATGGAGTCAGAGGTGCCTGTCTGCAGCACTGGTTATACTATCGTCTAATGCCATCCCGGTATTGGTGCCAAACCTTAAGGATAGTTTGTCAAGATTCTTGTAGTGTTTATTCTTACACGTATGTTGATCAAGCCGACTGTTGGGAAAACCATCAGGCGGCTATCGTCGAGGAATCGTGAAAGTGCGTTGAAAAAATTTGGTTATAGTACGGGCAGTGATAATCAAGTAAACCCGAAAGAACCTCGAATTGCCCACAAGGTTCGCCAATACCACTCCAGAATTGTCCGAATCCGACCGATATTGGCAACAGGAGCTATGGTTATCAGACTGCACAACCCACGGTTGTATACGCAATAACACTATGTGCACAACCTCAAAACCCTAGGCTCATTGTTTCCGAACTAACTGAAGCCCGAACAAGTGTGGACTCAACATCAACAGGTACATGAGCCACCCTCACACACACTAACAAACCCACTCTCCGTCAGCAGACTGATTCACGCCACGCTTATGCCTTACTAACTTTTAAGTTGTTCTAATGTGCATACACAATTCGCACAACTTTTACGTAGCCATAAAAGCTCCCCGTTAATGATCGAAAACAGCTGTTCGTAAAAACGTCTCACTAACAACGTTACAGACTAACGAAGTAGGCCGAACGGTCTATTATCTTGAACAGCTTGTTCGCGTTAAACAACATGGGAATGCCCAGTCTTGAAGCAGCACCTTGCAATTTGAAGGTGAGAAGCGCAATGCGAACAAATCAGCCAGATCAACCGTTTCAGTCAAAATGGACTACAAACTTTATGCGGAGGAGTCTAAGCAGAACAACGTCATTTGAACACTCCGTATTCGTCAGCTTAGCGCAGGAAGTAGACTGCAGGTAAAGGTCATGTGAGTCTAGGATGCATGTACTCGAAGGTGGTCCGTGACTAGGTTGAATAAGAAGCGAGAGATCGGACCGGCGAGACTATCGCCTATAGCATCCCCCTCCAAATTGCTCAGAGTGAATAGACAATGGCCGTAACAGACCTATGGATTTATCCGGGACTAACTTGCAGAGGCAAATTTTCCAGAGAAAGTCACGAGCAACCGAATAGACTGTGGTCATTAAATCTTACAAATATTATGACAACAGAGTCAATGTTTGACAAAAGGCAAGATTGAACAGGGTATGGACCGCGAGGAGGATTTGTAGATCAGTTTGTAACTCATCCTCATATGCAACGGCAGTGCCGTAAGTACTACCAACCAACCAACAAATAACGCATATCTCAACTACAAAGGTGCATTCGATTTAGCTGACCGAGCTGTATTTCGTAACCTGAAAAACGAGGTATACTGCACAGATATGTGAACACATTACAGGTACTCCATTTTCATACTTCCGCCCAAAGGGGAATCTAAGAGGGACAGTTTAATGGATTCGGTGACAACAGTGACGTGTGGAGGCCGTTCATTGTCATCATTCATGTTCAGTATTGACACAAATTAGGTGATGCACAAGTGGCCATGGTGCTCATGGAATCTCAGCGTAAGGCTCCAACCTGACGAAAAATTGACTGATCGCGACCACGCGGGTGACAATTTCTAAGCAGTGATGATTTTAGATTACACCTCGCATTCTTCTAAGAGCTGGTGGATGCGCCTTTAACATTCATACTATACAATTTTACTAGAGAAAAGAAGTAGCTAAATATACTTTGTGTCAAATAATAAAATTATTAGGGTTGTTAGAAACTCCGCTGAGAGGTTGCGGTACGTCAAATGAAATAGAAGTTTGCATCTTCAACATTATACCATATGCGGAAACAGGGAGGAATCTTTATATATAATGTGATAAAGTGAGAGTTGGCACTCTAGGCAACAAAACGGCGCTTTGCAGCCAAAAAGTGTAGTGTTCCTATATAACTGTTGTAATTACGTAGATTCAATGTTGGCTATTGGAGTTGTGGAGCTTTTTAACCTGTTTGTATACTTGATGAACTGAATTGGCGACGGCGGGGTATACGGAATAAGCAGAAGCTTTAAGACCAGAGTGGCATTTACAAATCTATAGCATCCCTGGCGACAGAGAGGCTTATAGAAGACGGGTGTGGGAGCCGTTATTTTACCGTTGCAAAACGGTAGAAGGTGTGAAACGTCTTCAGGTGATTGACCATCAACGTTCGCGTTCGATCGCTCGCGTTAGATGGCACCAACGAGTAAGTAACGAAGAGGTTAGGAAGCGGATATTTGGTAGTCTGCCAAGCGAGTCTCTCTGTTCAGTCTTCAGGTTTATACGGATCCAGATGATTAGACCATACACTAGGGATGCCAGCCATTCGTCTGTCACATCAAGCACTCTACGGATGCTGCGGCCGACTGACGTAAGGTGGACAGATGGTGTTCTGACGTAGAGAAATGAAGTCGTTTACCAGGGGGTTGGCCACTGTAGATCGGGTTCCTCACTCGGTCTGGAACGTTCGCTGATCACAGAGTCGGTGGCTGAAAACGTTAGGTGAGATGTCAGCTAATCGCAGTCAGCGGCGTGAGTGTTGTTGTTTGGCTGGGATGCCTGTGAAGTATGCGTACTTAACGACGTGAGGCGATGAAAGTCGTAAATGGACTGTCTTACTGAGGGTGCCAAACTCCAACTTATAGCTCGTTCATTTGTTCGCAAACACTTTGGTGTTGTGTTTGAGCGTAGACTTAGCTATTTTTAGTAGTTAGGTCACCTCCCCTTCCATTTTGTTTTCTTCTTGGCCGAAGATTTTTTTCCCCACATGATTATATGGTAGTTAATAATTGATGAGAATCAATGACGTAATGCTATCTACGATGAGTATGATTGCATTTCGGTTCCCAAACGCAATAGGTCTGTTGGTTCAGATGACCTCCTGCCCGAGTAGACTCGTTACACTGTGATCCACTGGGTTTCTGCAGCTATTGTCGAGATTGTTCACGCACGCCGAATAATGACTATCAACTAATACCGTGAAGAGAAACCCTACAAAAGGATCTTAAAACTAGCTAGTTAGGATGAGTAGCCAAAATGAAATTTTCTGCTGTATCCAGAAATTACCAAGAAATCTCGTTTTATCTGCATCGCTGATGCTGATGAGCTGAGTAGCGAAACTGTCTATTCACCGACTTAAAACCGGCACTCTAACTCGTAGGTTAATTGCAACTATGTATTAGCCATCTCCTATAAACTCAAGTGTGATTCATGGTTTGACTTCGCAGAATACTCTACACAAGCAGAAAACCAAAAACAACATCACAGTTCTTGAACGTTACCAAGTTTTCAGTACAAATGACCTGTCTTCAGCACTTTTCAAAGACGTCCGCGACGCGCTGGTTGATCAGTAGTCTATTCTGTTCTACAATTACTATAATTGTGTGAATTCCCCCCCACACTTGAAGAAAAGACAGTCACTCCTGTCTTTTAGAAGGGCCTACACATCATTCACTTTAACCACGACAAATTGATCTGATTTCACTTGCGTCCAAACCGTTGGTATCCGTTTCCTTCTACAGGTTACTTGAAAATCATGAAGCGCACTGCCCCTGGGACCAGAGTGAGGTTCTTGCAAAACATGGACATACTGCTTATCTCTTTCCCTTCATTCAACTGCTCCTACACTGTCGTGTATATCAGCAGCCAACCCCGGTCGTGTTTTGATATGTCACAGTAAACCGAAGCACCGTCGAAAAGTGTTCTCTGTGAGAACTGAAATAACTGGGAAGCATTCCCATTCCGAGGTGGTCACACATGCTCACTCTTACTTTGGACAGTGTATCACAGCTGGCGTCAGTGTTGACGTATCACGAAAGGTCGGTTGGTATTCGCTAATCTGAGGCATCTCTGACACTGGCATGATATCTGGATTCCGTTAGTAAGTAGTGTATATACTGTGACTGTACATCTGGAAGCCTGGCCGCTCCGCATCCACTTCTGTTTCTGACGGTGGACCATCTGGAAAGCAATACCTAACCACTAGGGCCTCTTAATCTATAGGGTATGGCTGAAGTTAGCTGAACAAATCAAAACGTTCAGTCCACTTTCTAAGACGATGACCTTCACTAGGAACAAGTTAACCACCTCGTCCATATATGGTATCACTTCCACCGACTGGACAGCCCGAACAACCGCGAATCAGGAAATATGGTCTTCTATTATTCTTAGACGAAAAGGCTCGTTCTATCTATTTAGAATGTTCTACCAAATGGTGCCCACAGTCTTTGTGCAAGCTTTCAGTCAACGCGAGTTTAGGTTCACGATGTTTGGCATCATACTCACGAGCAGCTGTAACCGAGCGACACTTATTCGAGGTTTATCGACGTGACAAAAATCCTGTCCTGTTGCAACTCCACAGCTTCTTCGGAATGAATCCCTTCACAAATATTCATACCCGTTCTGCTTGTGCCTAGCGGTCGTTAGATTTTTGCAATGGAGTGGAACTCGATGGTCTGTTAATCAGTGCTTTTTGGTAGGCGTTCCTCGCACTGTGTTCGCTTCAATCACGGTGAACTATTTTTATTTGCAAGTTTATGGTCTTTGGCAAATGACGAAACAAGTAGATACTCCCAATAGCAGGACCTAAGTTCAGGTGGTTAACCCAAGAAGCACGACGGCCTTTGACGGAGTGCCATCATTTGTATCTGATCCGTACGTGATCCCATGTTGAAATCCACCTCACCAAACCAATTTGTCTCGTTTCCAAGTCTTTTGTTAAGTAACTCTACTTGGTAACTCCCAATCACTTTTTCACACACACACAAGAGAGATTTGCCTCATTTACTGCTCGCCGCGAAAGACAACCAAAATGCCTGCGTATCAAAACACCAAAGTTCCTTTGCCTTAAGGACACAAATTCCTACTCGACCCCCGGCCCGACCTATACTGTTACCTTGACGAGGTGGTCGGGCTTGTGTACTGTTTTGATCCGGCGGGCTATGCTGACT
>LUCH01001622.1:79166-116668 GCA_013368495.1 Paragonimus heterotremus
CACTCAAACCGCTGGTTGGAGATGCTATCCGAGATGGCGATGTGTCGCAGTCAATGGCGTACCTGTATTCATACCATTTCTAGTTCTTCCGCTTAGTCTTCTTTTACTAATTCTCAACCATCTTAGTAACGTTCTCTTTTAGGATATTCCACGTCACTGTTGAGGTGAGCGGCGGCCCGAGCCACAGTACCTTTTGGTCAGGCTCATGGCTGTTATGATGATGACGACCCCCGAACACCACCTAAGTTTGCCACCTTCAATGCTTGAACACTTGCGCAAACAGGTCAGCAGGCTGCTCTTACCCGTACTGTGGAGAACCTCGCCATCAATATCTGTCGTCTTGCTGAAACAAGGATTCAGGATTCTAGCCAGAGGTTACAAATTCAAACCCTGTCAGACGCTTCATTATGCGGGTACAATGACCGCTTATCTGGAAACCCTGTGGCACATGCCACTTGCCAAGTCGTTGTTGGAATTGTTATAAGCGCATATGCGGAGAAGGCGCTGTTTGACTGGATACCCGCCAACAGACCCGAAGATATAGTTAGGGCATCGAGAGGCGCCCATCGAAAACGCTGTCTGTTTGTGGTTGCGGCATATGACTCTGCAGACTGTAGTCCAGACAGCTCACCATCCTTCAGCACATCGCGCGACACTTGGACATTGCATTACCGACTGGAGACTTGAACGCTCAAGCAGGCAGACTGAGTGCTGACAAGCGTGACTTAGGTGGCCCGCACTCTCATGGCACTCATCGAGCAGACAACGGTGAACGTTTGTTGCAGCTTTGTGGTGATAACGGTCTGTTTCTAGCAAGTACTAATTTTCGACGATCTAATCACTGAAACCCTACCTGACGACCTCTGTCGTCAAGTTAAACGGTGACATAGTCTGACAACATTGCCGTCTTCTGTCATCGGTGTGGATGTTTTCTATCACTGTAAGGACACCTTCGCCGTCAACCATAAGCTAACCTATCTAACCTAGGGGACAACATATGGTTTGCGCTTACCATCTTGTTTTTCTCTGCAGTTTAGGTCTCCATTCGCAAGACGACATTTGGTACATATACGGCATGCATTACATAAGTGCGATGAGGCCTTGTATGGTACTGCCAACCGTTGGGTCTATATGCAATAACTGGAACTTCCTGGCGCTCCCCAGTATGTTCCATCCACCAGTGAATATAGTTTGATATGCAAGGCTACTAGCCTAGAACCCTAAAGGCAACTACGAGAAGATCGTGAAGCCTGTTGGACATAACGTGCTATCGAGATTGAACAAGCCGCTGCTACTGGAAGCTCTCGGAAGCTCATCCATCTCATCCGAGCAATTGGTAGCAGGAAACCAGGTGTGAGTGAAGTAATCTTGAAAGCTAATGATGAGCCTATTCATCACCTGGAACGACGATTAGGACGCTAAGCTGAGCACTTCCAACAACAGTTTAACTGGCAACCCGTGTCACCGACTACACCTCCGGGTTCTAACTGTGCTCACTGGACCACTGACGTTTCTCCGTCCCCAGAAGCAAACATTTTTCTCGAAATCAAGTTTCTGAGACGTCACAAGGCACCCGCTTCATGCAAATTTGCTACCGTCCTTTTAGACGATGGAGGTTCCGTTTAAGTTAATGAGCTGACGGCTCTGTCCCAGAAACTCCGGATAGGGGAAGCTGTTCGAAATGACTGTGGTTTGGCTAACACCATCCCCATTTTCAAAAAGGCTCAGGCACTTCATGTGCAAATGGAAGAGGGATTAGCGTGATTTCTATTATGTCAAAGTTGCTTGCAGCGACTGTACTTCGTAGACTAAGTGAAACACGCGAGAAATATATCTGTGAGGGGCAAGCTGGGTTTTGCTCTGGCCGTTGTTGCATTCATCACGTCTTCACAACTCGTCAGATGCTTGGACTCCGCCGTTTACATAGAAGGCTAGCGGTTATCGTCTTGGACACCAGAGGTGTCTTCGGTTAGGTTGACAGAGCTGCACTCTGAGACTGCCTGTCGAGGAAGGGTGTACCTGAGAAGTATGTGAACATCCTGAAAGCAATTTACTGTCAGACCTCGAGTAGAATGAGAGTTAATGACAACGCATCACCAACCTTTAGCATCATAAGCGGGGTGCGACAGGGTGATCCAGCGTCTCCCCTTTTATTCCACTTTGCAGTAGACGAGATCTTACAGTGTGTCCTGACAAACTGTTAACATGATGGTGTGCAACTGTTCCCAGGCACTCGACTTCGAGACACGAAGTATGCGGACTGCATTGCGCTAATTTGCGAGGGCTCACATGGAGCCGAGAACATCTTAGACAGTTTAGAGGTTACAGTTTATCATTTTGGGGCAGTTTTTACATCTACTGAGTGCAAGGTGCTGTTGCGAGATTGGCAAGATTCCACACCTGTTATCACTCATGATGGTGAGCAGTTCGAAATAGCCGAGAAGCTTATGAACACTGGGAGCTGTGCCAACCCTGGTGGAATGTCTGATGAGATCACAAATCGCACAGCAAAGGCTCGGATGGCGTTTGCTAACTTATGTCATCAGTAGCGTCGACATGATCTCAGTCTTTTTTGAAAGATTATATGATGCTTATGTAAGGGCAGCCCTAATGTACGGCCACGAAACCCGGTCTATTCGTGCGCAGGGTGTTCACAGAGTATCCGTCGGTCTCTCCGAAGCATTAACGGCGTGTGGAGGGAGCACCATGTTTGCAGTGACGAAGTTCACCGATGTGTCTTGGGAATGGATAAACTCTGTCGACCATTAAGCATATTGATCTCGTCTCACAAGCTTCGTTGGCTTGGCCACATCCTACGAATGCCAATTTGCCGCCTGTCATATCGTGCTTTGTTTGTGGGTGTTGGGTAAGGATGGAAGCGAGAACGCGATGGGAAGCGTATGACTTGGATTCAGGGTATGTAGGCATTTACTCCGGCGCTTACTTCTGTAGGGCACTCGCATTTTGTTGGCTGAGGTCTGAGGGACAACGCATACATTTGGTTGAGGACGCTATTTGATATGGTGAAGAACATAAGTCATTGACATTCGTATTGTTGTTCTCTCTATGCATCGTTGTAAGTACTTCTTCCTTATCCCTGTGCATTTCTTTTTCTCATCCCACACTATTTTCCCTTCTTCCAACATTGCAGTAGGTTTGACATCCCTCGTCTGAAAACAGACAACTAACGAGAGCATTAAAATGGCCGGCTGGATTGATAGTGTCACGGCGTTTAGTCTATTTTAGAAGGTCGGGGATATAGTCGCAGAACGCATTCTTAGAAGCATCGGAACAATAATGGCACGTAATCCGACGCAATAAATACGCAACGCTTTTATGATTTAGGCTGACAGATTAAATGAGTAAGAGAACGCATACTTGACTGTTTAATGGGATACAGTCCGACAAACATTGTATAGTAACGCAGTGGGGTTCCCACTCCAGCTTGATTCAGCTTCGGCATCACAAAAGATCCTGAAAAAGAAGCGGTTTAGTGAACTGTAACCTAGAGGTGAGCTCAAGTCTACATCAAGCCTCAACCAAGGGCGCGGTGAACAAGACACAGCTGCGCGTAATTGGCGTATTCGGAGCCACACGAAGATTCTCAACGATATGAGATGTTATTCTACCATACTGAGTGACATACCGGTGGTTAAGGTCAACCGACGTGCGGTCGGAATGCCCTTTGTTTGAAGGTACTTTTTCTAACCCACTTACTCCTGATGTGAAACACAGAAATACCATAACCTGTAAAAAATAACCGTACCGTGTTCTGATAGAATCGTTCGTGATTACCTGAGAACTCCTACGCGGTCAATCAGCATTTATCATAGCACCCATGAACGTGACCAAAAGGTACTGTGGCTCGAGCCGTCGCCCAACTCGACAGTGACGTGGAATATCCTAGAAGAATAGACGTTATTAAGATGGTTGAAAATTAATAAAAGAAGACTCAGCAGAAGAATTGGAAACGGTACGGACACAGGTACGCCATTGACTGCGACACACCGCCACCTCGGACAGTCCCTAGCTAGCGATTTGAGTGATCACGAGGACCCCACCTACTTTGTTCAGTGAAGCAGTCAGTTTCTGCATATTTCGTGACCATGTTGTTGCCTGATCACCACGCGGTTTCACCCAACTGTTGATGGTCTCAGTATACAATGCCCGGTACGGTGAACTATCAGATGGCATACAGAGTACGCGACCCAACCATCGCAGGCTGTGTCAATTGACTAGCTGACCAATTTGTCGCACATCCCGAGCATTCCGGAATACGAGCCGGCGAACAAGATCAGTCCACTTGATGTGAGCTAACTGGCAGAGACAACGATCGGCAAACACAGCAAGCCTTCTGATATCTTCCTTGCGAACAGGCCACGTCCCCGAACCATAGAGAAAAACAGAACGTACACAGGCATTATATAACCTCCATTTCACTGAAAACCAAACGTCTTTTCGACGCCACAGATAACGCAGTTTGGCAAACGCAACTCGTGTCTTTTCAACCCCCGCTGATATATCATCAGCAATATTACAACCTGATGAGATAGGTAGTACTTGAAATTGTTCAGAGTCTCGAGCGGATTATCTACAATGGAGAAAGTAGGAGTGGAAATACCTCAGTCTTGAAGCAGCACTTCGCACTTTGAAAGATGCGAACCGCATTCCATACGAACAAGCCCGGTCACTCACTTTATCCAGCATGGACTGCATGTTTCCGGCAGACGGGCTAAGTAAGACAATGTCGTCCGCATACTCCATATCGGGCAATCTGGCGCCAAGAAGAAACTCAACACGAAGCTCATCGGAATCCTCGAACGCACTTTTCAGAATGTCGTCCATGACAAGATCAATCAACAAGGGGGGATCGGACACACGTGACGAACATCACTAGAAGTGATGAACGCCCCCAGACGGTTGTCCATAAGCACTCTCCTGCTTGCACAGTGAGTATACAGTGATCTCAACAGATTCATGTATTTCCCTGGAACTCCCTTGCGAAGAAGACAGCTCCAGAGAACGTTACGAGCAACTGATTTGGAAGTAGCCTTTAGGTTTAAAAACACCAAGACCGTCGGCTACATATAAGAGTGTCGATGTTCCATGCTTCGTCGCCTGTTCTTCCCGTATCTGATTCTCTCTGGGCTTAGTGAGCCGACGTAAAATGGAGCCAGTAAGTAAGTTGGACGCGATAGACACTAGACTGATGCCTCTGTGGTTGTTACACAGACTTCGAGCTCCACTTTTGAAGACGGGAATTCCTGCTGATAGACACCAATCACGAGGTACTGCCTAAGTTTCTCAAACCGTCCGGAGGAGTTCCACCAGTTCTGAAATCAATCTTCCCCCGTCATCCTTGAAAAGAGAAGGAGGGAGGAAGTCTGGTCCAAGAGCCTTATTACGTTTCAATAAACAAACCTTTCGGACAACTTCTGCTTCCGACTGAGGGACATCTGGAATGCAATAACTGACCATTCGGGTACCGTCGTTTATATGGTATGGTTAGGGCCAGCTGAACTGTTTCTCAAAAAATGTTCAGCCCAACTTTTAGGCCGGCGCCAGTAACTGGTTATAAGTGAACCATCTTTGTCACTTACACCGACTGGAAGACCAATACAACCACGGATCACGGACAAAAGCCTTCTGCTATTCCTAGATAAAAAGGTGCGTTCCACCTCTTTTGACAGTTCGACCAAGTAGTGCTCACGGTTTTTGCGCGAGCATTTAGTCAGCCTGAGTTTGAGTTATCGACAGTCGTCATCATATTAGGAGGTTAATCAACGTGACGGAAATCCAGTTCTTCGACAACCGCACAGCTCTTCACAGCGTGTTTCTATAGATGATGCGATTTGTTCCTAGTGTTCGTTAGAATCGTTTGCCTGACCCCAAATGGACAATTGGTTCACCAATGCTTCCCAGTAAGCGTTCTTTACAATATCTCTGCTCGAACACCAGTTAAGTAGGGACACGCGCAACAGCATGGTCCAGGTATAGGTGGTTGCTCCGTAAAGCACGATAGTAATAGAATGTCGCCACCTGTAACTGACTACTATATGATCCAACTGTGTCCACGGCTGGGAAGCACACAGAGGCTTCCACGTAACAACGCCTCTTCTTGTATTGGAATGCAGTGCTCAAAATATAGAGATCGTGCCTGCAACAGTCTTTCACCACTGTCAGTGCGTTGTGCCCGGACACCAAACATACCTCCCAGCCGCTTCTCTCGAGAAAGATGAACAAGTTGAGCATTCGGATCGCCTGATTGTATGATGATGTCAGGGTGTCTGCTTTGCTTCAGAAGGTCTGCAACGGCGTCATAAAACACATCTTTGGCAACATCCGAACAGCCATCCGTTGGAGCATACGCCGATATAATGAAAACACGACGAGTTCCCAATTTGCATCGACAGACTTTTACCGATGTACTAAGTCTGACAGCACACAAGCGAGTGGTCACTGGGATCCAATCGAGCAAACATTGTTCTGCTCTGGAACTCGGTGCGATCTCCACCCCAGCTTGACCATCACATGCAACGTTGACGTCACCACAGACCCTAAGAGAGAAGCGCTTGGGTCGACAGTTATGTGAACGTGAGCTCAAGTGGATAACTGTGCTAGAATCGTAGACCCGCGTCTCTGACACGCAGCATAATTCAAGCTCCAAACTCGAGACAGTACTTGCCACAGCAGCTCGCTAGCCTACTTCTAAGAGAGTGCGGACATTGGAGGTTCCAATGTTTACCAGTTATCCTGGCCTCAGAAAACAATTATCGCCTGAAAGCACACGGAAGGCAGAAGATTTGGGGGTTAACTAGGAGAGGGAAAATCGCGTTGGGTGAATAATGTCACTGTCATTAGGGTGACGTAACACCCTGTGCACGCACCTGCTTTTTTTTGGCTGATTCCCACTAACCTGTCTGAATCTGGCAGAACCAAACACCTACTGAGTACAACCCTCAGAATCAGTGCAGTATACAGTCCTGACTAACATTCTGGGGTAGCATAATAGGTCATTGACCGATTACTGTTCACATTCATGCTACTAGTTCCTCGTATATAGATTCCCCGAACACCTCAAATGTCTTTCTGGTGTGATACTACTACAGGTTAATTCCATCAGTTGGAACGGGAGGTGGCTACATTTTCCCAACGAGGGGGTCCACAATTAAGTTTCATAAGTCTTCTCAACATTGTTACAGAGCTAGGAAGAAATTAAAGGAGCCGGGTTAATGAAAACTACCATTTCCATTCCCAATCATTCGACTTCAAGGGGTTCACACCTAGGGAACAATCTAGCTATAAGTAAAATTAAAGGGTAAACAGCAAGACACCTTTCTCACAACCTTCACTGTCTTGCCTCGACAATGTCATTCACTTCACAGACAACTAAGCTAAGCAATAACAACATTCATGCCAATAGGCCCGAATAGTTGTCATGTCAATTAATGTCTCTAGCCACTACCTCAGTGGATTACGAAGACGCAGCTCACGAGGCAAACTCGACCCACAGTGACTCCTCGTCGAATACGCGTTAGTCTCATCCAGGGCGGGGATCGAATTCGAATGTCGATAGAAAAACCCTATTCTACCCTAAACGGCCAGGTTTCGCTGCCGTAAGATGTCATATCCAACACAATCGCCTCATATTCGTGCGCAATAAACTGTAGCGAGATGTCCCTGTGTCACCAGGTAGGTCTTAGATTGACAAACAGTTATAGATCTGGAGATATGTATCTCTACTTCGTTCACTATAACTCCATGGCTTCCTGCATGCATAAACCCGTCAACAATCCCAATGACGTGGATATTCAACACAAAATCTGCGTAATCACAACAGTTTTCAGAAGCACGTCGTATTTGGAGGCTGCACAGTGCATTCCGATTTATTTGACAAAACGCGAAGTAGGTTCTAGCTACCTGAAAGCTGCCAAACGACATCTGGCGGACAAGATCAATCAGCTCTCCAACAGGTGTGAGGTACACACATTTCTATGTCGCGGACAATATCTGCAATGGTTCGTCCGTGACAAATTTGGATAATTATGGGGAAAGTGGACAGTGTTGGTGTATACCACTCTTGGTGATGAAATTGTCAGACTGTTACTTAAATTGACACATGGAAATAAAACGACAATATTGTGTCCAAAAATATGTTCGGCTCACTGCAGCTTACACTCTTAGTGTCAATCGACCGACTGAATTGGAAGGATGATTGGGAAAATGGACTATTTTTGGAGGGTAGAACGTGCGGGTGCGTTCCAGAATTTAACGAATAGTAACAATATGATCAACACATGCTCCTGCAAGATAAACCTTTACCTTGCCAGCTATCTGACCGCCATGAATGAAGGATGTTTCTCTGCTGTGTTGCAGTTAATTGATGAAACACGATGAAAATAAGTATCTCAAACACAAACCCTTAACCTTCGCCAAAACATTTTACCATTATCGAGCGAACCCAACAAAGGAAAAGGTACTCCGCCGCACATGTTTTTAATCGACTGAGCTAAGACTCCTATTAACATCTCCCAGCTGTCTTTGGAAAAGGCGCGCAGGAGGTCATTTGAACCAACAGACCTATTGCGTTTGGGAACCGAAATGCAATCATACTCATCGTAGATAGCATTACGTCATTGATTCTCATCAATTATTAACTACCATATAATCATGTGGGGAAAAAAATCTTCGGCCAAGAAGAAAACAAAATGGAAGGGGAGGTGACCTAACTACTAAAAATAGCTAAGTCTACGCTCAAACACAACACCAAAGTGTTTGCGAACAAATGAACGAGCTATAAGTTGGAGTTTGGCACCCTCAGTAAGACAGTCCATTTACGACTTTCATCGCCTCACGTCGTTAAGTACGCATACTTCACAGGCATCCCAGCCAAACAACAACACTCACGCCGCTGACTGCGATTAGCTGACATCTCACCTAACGTTTTCAGCCACCGACTCTGTGATCAGCGAACGTTCCAGACCGAGTGAGGAACCCGATCTACAGTGGCCAACCCCCTGGTAAACGACTTCATTTCTCTACGTCAGAACACCATCTGTCCACCTTACGTCAGTCGGCCGCAGCATCCGTAGAGTGCTTGATGTGACAGACGAATGGCTGGCATCCCTAGTGTATGGTCTAATCATCTGGATCCGTATAAACCTGAAGACTGAACAGAGAGACTCGCTTGGCAGACTACCAAATATCCGCTTCCTAACCTCTTCGTTACTTACTCGTTGGTGCCATCTAACGCGAGCGATCGAACGCGAACGTTGATGGTCAATCACCTGAAGACGTTTCACACCTTCTACCGTTTTGCAACGGTAAAATAACGGCTCCCACACCCGTCTTCTATAAGCCTCTCTGTCGCCAGGGATGCTATAGATTTGTAAATGCCACTCTGGTCTTAAAGCTTCTGCTTATTCCGTATACCCCGCCGTCGCCAATTCAGTTCATCAAGTATACAAACAGGTTAAAAAGCTCCACAACTCCAATAGCCAACATTGAATCTACGTAATTACAACAGTTATATAGGAACACTACACTTTTTGGCTGTAAAGCGCATATCGAATTATTTACTAGACAGTAAACCACAGGGAAAACGGATTAGTCGACTAGTGCGTTCCAGACGATTCTCCGTCGGAAGCAGAAGTGGTGCTGGGGTTACAGATTTCGAAATATAGCGCCCCAGGTTTGGATTCCATTTGTTCTCTTTGCAGAGAAAATGAAGAGATAGAACTGGAAAAACTCTTTACAGAAGTTCGGAGGCTAAAGGTATATCTAGTAGTCAGCGGTCATTAACAGTTAGCGCCGGTTTTAGAAGAGAATCCGAATCCTACGTGACCACTGCTGGCATCAGTCTGTTCCCCACCGCGTCTAACTTACTCATCAGACACTGTGTCGGTTCGTTAAGTCGACTTGAAGAGCAGGTAGGATTCCGATTGTAGTGATCACAATTTTAACCCGCTATGGATCCCGCAACATCGGAACACTTATACGTAGGCAGTAATCGTGGGCATTTTACGACTATATTACTTTTGATTCGATAACTGGTAAAATATTTAAAGCAAACGAGAAATATGTTGACCTGTTAAAGTCTTTTTATACTCACTTGACAGGCAAAACGGTAATCTATGGACAATTACCTCGGGTGTTCACCACTTCTAGCGGGTGCTCAAGCTGTCCCTTATTGTTCAATTTCGTATCGTACGCCATCCGAGAGGGTGCGCTCAAGTGATACAATGGACTTGAGTGTTTTCCGGAACTAAGTCGACCACCATGGAATATGTGAGCGACAGTCTGGCTTAACCGTTCTGATGACAGAATGTGCTCAACAAGATGGCTGGTCGGGATAGACTGTATGAAATAAGCTTCGCAACTTTCAAGTTTGAGGTACCGTCACAGGACTGGACATTCCTATCTTCGTGTTCTTTATTGCACGTAGTCAACATGAGACTCTGAACAGACTTGGATAATCGTATCCGCCTGTGGTAGTGCCGATGTGGTATCAGTAAAGACAGTGAAGGTACGTGTTTCCCTTGCCAACCTGTGATTTGTGAAAAAAACGACATCCGACTGTCACCGAAAGCAAGGGTATATAACGCCTGTGAGTGCCTGTTTGGACACCGGTTCAGAAACGTGGTCTGCTTGTACATCGCTGTCTCCGCAAAGTGGCCAGCATCGAATGGAAGCAACGCGGTGGTTTGCTTCAGAAACTGAGATATGCGATCAATTGGTGGAATAAATAACTTGCACTATGTGATGGTCGCACGGTGAGTACCACATTCAAGCCGAGCGTTAAAGCAGGAAGAATAGTTCACTGAGACCGCCCAAAGGAGGGTGGAATAGCGTAGCCGTGCAACACTACAGACACTGACCACTCCGTTAGGTGTGTAGCTACCCTATTTGTTTACTACTAACAATGCTGGACCTACGATTGCCATTTGTAATCTTTTTGTTCCCAACTTTTTTATGTGCTTAAACAGTTGTTTGAACAAGTATGGATACCGACAAATACCCCGCGCACTCGAACGTACGAACCCGCTGCGTGCTTGCTTGTCGTTCCGCCGTGTTACTGTCTCGTCTTGTTATTTGTTCGCTCTCCTGTTGATTTCGAAGGTCGACAATATACTCCTTGATTACTCGTTGCGTTATTCCTAACCGACCGGCTTTATTTCGCTTGATTCTACAGGTGAGATGGATGAGTACCGCCAACCTGGCTGGGGACTTTGAACAATCAATTCGGATTCCAAGATGGCAGAATATCGTGGTCAGCGGTGTATTTGAATTCACTAAGCCTTCAGTTGTTCTATGTCGTTTTGCCTTACCTATCTTACTCTCTTTCGACCATCGCCCTATTTACTCTGGGAAATTCCGTAACTGTTGAGATGAATAGAAGCTCCAACTGCAGTACTCCTGAACTGTCCAAAAGAGTAATGCCCAGACTGCTCCTCACCATAAAAACACGTCTGACGAAAAAAAAGAAGGATTCCGTGTATTGACCCCATGTGTAGCGACCACGATAAGTATTTTTGATAGTCGCATTTACTTATACACTTTGGATGATTTTGGTTTTTCACCTACTTTTGTTTCAGTCAGGCAATCCCTTTTGTACTATCCGCCCCGTGGCTACAATCACAACTTGCTCCGTGCCTTGCTAACTTGACGTGCTTTCTCTGTACACCCTACTTTCCAGGGTCGATACAAATACACGAGGGTCAACGCGCTGAGTCCTTGTTTTTCATTGTCGACTGGTTTTCGACAATGAACACAGACTGGGTATTATTCTGTTGGACAGGTTCCAACACATGTATCATTATCGACCCGGGAAAACAGTGCACAGGTAGAATAGACCGTGCCAACCAGACACGGAATAAGCTGTCTTATCACCAGCACGGAAATTACAATTTAACAAGGTAATGCGGCTGCAAAAAAATATAATTTATCATAGTCGCCACAAGTGCCATCTGATCAGTTGCACGGTCGTTTAGGAAGAATGAATGAAAAGCAATTCAAAAAGCAGTATTGCAAACAAGAGCTATGTCGTTAGAAAGCTTACATAAAATAGAAATACGCGAGACTTTTATCGGACCGCATCGAGCTGTAAAGTCCGGGCATGAGAAAAAAACTCCGGAGAAAATAAGTCATTTGCTACAGGAAGGACAAAAACGATAGGAGGAACCAAGGATAACCTCGGGAGGATCATACAGTTAACACTCCATCAATTTAGCCTGCAAAGATATGTAAACTTCAACGGAATACATCCATGACAGAGATGGCACATTAACAGGATGGCCGACGATCAATAAACCCCAGAATATTGCCAGTAGGTATCGGGAAAGTAACCCCATCAATGGAATACCACGTAGAGACTTACCAAGAGCGTTTTGCTATCACCTATCGTAAGCACGTCTTCAATCAGTCGACAGACTAGCAAGAAACTATAAGGGACGAATGGTGAAACATACGTTGAGCGACATGCTTCGTATCCAAACCTGGTTCGAGTGTATCTTCACGACCTTTGAACGGAACCTAAAACGATCGCGTAGTGGACGTTGACATACATGAGAAGCCAGTTCCTTGAGAATGTCATCAGGTTCAAATGAGCTTCGCCAGTGTACGCTATCTAAACGCAACAAGCAGTCAGAAAATAAACTACCAACCGTTCTGACACCCAGATGCTAACGTGAGCGATGTATCTGCGAAATTGTTCAAACCTAAAACGTATCATGTGAGAGCTTGAAGTAAAGTAAACCTTTCATATCATCCACAAGCCTGACGTAATCCGTCAGTAAACTGTCCAAAGCTAAGTGGTCACCCCTGGAGAAAATTGAAATAACCAAGATTACAAAGAAACCTATGGTGGTCCTTTTGTTGAAAGAAATGTCTTCTAATGCAAGCAACTCTGACGGATGCAGACGCATTGCCATCTACCATACCATCCGAGCTGACGGAAGAACCATCCAGCAGCATCGTAACAGGGAACGCACACTTGGAGATTACACTCCGAGATTATTAAATGAACGGGGTCAAGCGAACTCTATAAAAAGACACCCTTGATGTATATTATTTATTTTCGTACTAGTTAGATTCCATATGACGTTCATATAATTTTTCATATAACTTTGCGTTTATATCCTGATGTAACATATAACTACTGACGCGTCCGTATATTTTGAAAGATAGGCGATTTTTTACCACTAAAAGTGAATACTCCATATGACCCTCCATTTGGATAACACAATAATATTGATGGATTAAAACAATAGTGCTTGATTTCCGAAGTTAGTGCATTAATATGAGGGCTGTGCAAATTTAAGTGGGCTAAGGTTCTGATATTAAGTTGTTTGGGTTTATGGGATTTTCACTTAGAATACTGTTTTGATATGAATAGAATATACTGATTCGTTTAGCCGTCTTAGAGTTTCTGTAACACGAAGTCAGATAAATAGCATCTTTTTGTCATCGCCAAATTGTTACAGAACCGTCGTATATCTTTATCTGTTCTAATATTTAAAAAAACACTCGGGCGCTTGTGTGTCAATTTGCATCGACTTTTCTTGAAATGCGAGTATTCGAGGTTATCCTGTTGACAGATCGGGTTCAATAATGTCAAGAATGCAGAGACCATTCAGCACTTCTTCAGAACTTCTTGTTATAAAACGAACCCTTACGACCTCACCAACGTCTCGGTCAAATCGAAGCACAAACGAACCCATGGTGGAACACTCAACTACCCTTAGGTTCACTTTCGCTATCGCAGTTTCATGTGATTCTCTTTTAATTGTGGATGCACCCAAAAAATCTGCTTTGAAAAAGACAGCTAAACGTGATGTGGTAGTTAAAGACCCTCCACAAGTAACTCCGTGCTATTTCCACCTAGAATATACCGCGGACACCAGAGATTATTTACTTGCCACTGACGTTGTGGTATTCACATTATCGCTGGCGAAATTGTATCCAGCTGGTTTGACTTCTAAAACAGTTTCCCCGTGGATTGACGGAAATACTTTGTGGATTGCCTGGGAAGAGCAGGTTCACCTTGAATGTAGTGATGAGAACATCATGGATATATGGAGAAGAAGTAATAACGGAGGGGCTAAGATATGTATTTGGGATAGCAAGGAAAACTGCTCCGTCCAGACGAGATTTGACCGTCCAAGATCTATTACACCAAATTCTTCATGTGATGCACGAGGTGTTGAGGCTGCCGTCAGGAATGTAGTGAAATTTTGTCACAGAGCTGTTGATATTTCACCGGATGAAAATTACCCTAAGACTGTCTGTAAAGGGTCGGAGAAAAAGACAGAAGAAGATCAAGAAACTCCGCTTAACTCGATAACTTCGAAGAGAACTTGTGTGGAGGATATGCAGAGCTATAACATTGATAACTTCTCTAAATCTGATAGATCAGTGGGCTCAACTAAATCTGGTGAGTTGGCATTTTCGCAAGGTATACCGATAAACTCTCGTAATTTTTCGACGCATAAGTGACAAACCCACTCTGTACTAAGTGGCATAAGAAACAGACCAAAGGAAAACTTCTGATGAGTTCCCTGTATTCAAATTATTCTGCCAGCTCCCCTTCGACTACCACGGTTTATGCAGATAGCTTAAAAACTCGATGGAACTACATTTTTCTTGCAGAAAAAGACGACTGGTAATTTTTCATTGTTACCCGTGCATTAAAGTAGACTAGAAGCCTCCGTTTGTACAGCAAACAGACAACGGCAAAAATAGTGCACCAAAGGACAGAATTATCAGACTACCCGACACTATTAATATTTCTGTTCCTTTTATACACGGCTTATTGCGGTAGCTGGAAATACGTAATGGTAATCGGAAGTGTACTTAGCTCAAACCCAGAGCTAGTTTCTACGTAGTAGCAATAAAGCAGAACTCCCGCCAACGAAATCGTAATGTAATCTAGATTTGTACAACATAATTATTCGTGCGGTTAAACAGCAATAGCACACAATGTTCCGTTGTGAATTGCAATCACTACATTCACCCACGTCTGCGGTTAGAGCACTAACTAGTACGCATCAAAATGGCATAGACAGAACACGACGGATTCCGTTTTGAAGCTGTTGTAGAAAGTCGAAATAACAGCTGCGAAAATAATTGTTTTGACCATGGAAAGTGTCCCCTCGGAAGCCACTATAATTGCAGGCTTATGGAACCCAAAGATTGTGGTATCTGACCCTTAACATGTGCTAGCTGGTTGGTAAAAAATGCATTTGACTGTTCTATTGTAAATAGTTACTTATCGATTCAGTCTACACTTTGCAGGGAATCATACATAGTCTCATATTACACCACTGTCGTATCGCGACAGCTTTCAAGTCAGTCGCCAAGTTTGTACATCTTTGCATCAGAGATGGCTTACTGGATACTTATACCGCAAAGGTTTCCAGCTGTGCTGATAACTTTGCTACAAATTGGTCAATTCAGTCATCCCGTTCCTAAAAGAGAGTGATACTTCTGACAAGGCTGGATATCCTCATGAGGCATTGGCTTGATTGAAAGTGACTCCTGCTAGCAAGCGTTCGGCAATAAATAACAAAAGGATCCCCTCAAATCCATTGTCAATTCTAGACAGTGCTTTTAGCATCGCAACTGTGAGTATATCTTAACCAATCGGTAATCGTTTGACATTTGGATTCTTGAAACGAATTGCATCACCTCCTGTTTAAGATGATGCCAACATCGTCTCCATGCATCAAGGCCCTCCAGAATTAACTTCTGTTAGTCACTGACTTT
Source organism: Paragonimus heterotremus (assembly GCA_013368495.1). Classification (NCBI taxonomy): domain Eukaryota; kingdom Metazoa; phylum Platyhelminthes; class Trematoda; order Plagiorchiida; family Troglotrematidae; genus Paragonimus; species Paragonimus heterotremus. The sequence goes on from LUCH01001622.1 coordinate 94,929, forward strand.
CAGAATGTCCCCTATCTATGAGCCTTGAGACTTTACTTTAGTTTATCCATGTTCGATGTAACTGTAACTGGAGTGATTCTTCCTAGTCAATCTCCAGAAGTCAAAACAAGGAGGCAATCCTACGTCATTTTAGGTAACTTTAACGGACTGTCCAGGTCATCCGTGTCCTTTAGTACAGAAAAGCACATCACTGTACTGGACGCCAGTTGATCGTCCCTGTTCTTCTCACTCCCAACTAAAGTTAATGACCATCCTCACTTGCTGTTACGCGCCCGGACTGATTAATTTCCTGAGAAGTTTAGGAAGGTAAGTGTTGGCTCAGAAAGTCCCCTAGAAACTACTGAAAATCATCCCTTTTTCTCATTCACTGGACGAATTACGGACCCCGTCATACTGGCCGTACCTACGTGAACTGACGATGACCGGTAATCTGTCCGAGTCTATAGATCAAAGGGAGCAAAAGTAACCTACTGTAATATGCTCTTTCCTAGATGACATTTACTGGTCTCACGAGTTAGTATTTTCAAACTTAGGCAGGGCATATGTCATATCTAATGGGTTAATTACCGGTGATCACATGAGTGCATTTATTCTCACGTCGCAGTTAAGTCTGCAGTCTCTTGTTAACTGAGACTCAATCGTGAACAGTCAGGACTTCGTTTTAATTCGAACAGGCGAGAGAAACACTATGTCCGAAGGCGACAAGCGTTCTACTGGCTAGGCTACGAAGCCACACTAAGAGCTGGGAAATTTAACCTTTTAGACTCTGTTACCCACTTGCCTTACTAGCTCATATGAAATCCACTAAGTGACTCAAGGGATCGAGTGCCTCGGTAGGATTTCCCGGACAGTACGGGCTGGAATCCACCAACGCCACTTCCAGGGCTGTCGATTCTCCGAGTCATTTGGTGGATTCCGTATGAGATAGTGGGACGAGCAAGTAAAAGAGTCCGAAATGTGAAATTTCCGAGCTCTTGGCGTGGCTTCGCAGATTCAGCTAGTGGAGCGCTTGTCGCGTTTGGACATGGTGTTTCTCTCGCCTGTTCGAATCCAGCTGAAGCCCTGACTTTCCACAATTGGGTCTCTTCGAAATCATCAAATCTGCCAAACCACTCATTTGTAATACAGTCTCTTGATAATTCGAAAGGACTAAACAGCCTTCAAAAGTTCCACATAATGACGAGTAAGTATCAGTTAAATAGGCACTAAGAACAGACACTGTAAACTCTGGTGTTACGGAACTACCTGTAAAATATTGCGGTCCTATGATTCGGTCGTGGAGCTCTGATAGAAAAGGTCATTAGAATGAGAGAGAAAATTGGTCAACACAAAGGTCCAGGCGTTAGCTATGATTAACAACTGGGAAGGTTTTGTCCTGATCATCGGTTTTGCAAACGGGGTCAAAAAGTCCCTGGAATTCGTGTGCCAAACAGGGTTTGTCGAATAATAGGATGGATAATCATTCTCTGAAGCAGCACTAAACACTTATTTGGGCCGCTGTGATCTGTCCATCGGGTAAACAAGAGACATCTATTCATACAATAGTTGCACTATGCGACTCTCATACAATCAACAATCAGCGAGGTCAGTGTTCATACGTTGGCACGTGGTTTGCATGAAAGAGCAGATATTACAAATACTGATCATTGACCAGAAAATCGCTTTCGTATGTAACAGATTTACACGATCGTGGCAGTTCAAGACGCCATCGTTGAAATATTCAACTTAACCACGACAGGCTGTCCCTAATAAATGGAAATCGATTGTATTTGACTCTTCTTATGCCCTGTGTAAACCCACTCATTCTGAGGGACAGACACAGGACAATCAAGAATAGACTAATTGATAACTTGTGATTGACGCGATGCGATAGTGAGTAGATTCACATGGACAGACGAATGACTAATCCTCATGATGGAAATCTGCTTAAAAAGGATAAGCGGTCAGGCACTTACGATGCAGTTCACACATATATTCACTTGTCAAATAGTGCATTCATTGATCTAGTCTCATGTAGTGTATGTCATATTTATGAAGCTTATTCACTTTTTCGTCTGATTTGGGAAATTTGAGGGTGTTTCTGACCCAAAGCGGATGACTTGGTTGAGGCATATAATTGACGAAAGCGAAAGCATCATCCACGTAGATGTGGTCACACCAGGTCTAGCAATGAAACATAAAAAAGGCTATGTTCGCTACTTTTTGTTTTAATTAGTTCAGTTGGTAAAATTGTATTTGCGTTTTGACTTTCCATGCGGCAGTTCTCTAAACGTGTAACATTCATCTCAGTACAAGTGTAATGTGTTCTACAGTGTGTACTCAAACCCAAAATGAGCGGATTACTTACCGAAGCGTTTGATGTGCATGATAAGGCTCACCAATCACATATATACTATAATCGATTAGACTCAGTGGAAGAGAGCGTTTCCCACTGCAGTGCACTGAGATTGGAGGTGTGTTCTGTTCTGTGTTCTATTCTATTTTCTATTCTATGCTATACCGACTGATTATAACCGGTCTACGATAGTATGACTACTCTCATGTATCATAATTATAGAGTTCGCATGTACACGATTCTTAGCTGGCTCACAGCACGACCCCATCTAATGGTGGCGAAATTAATGAGGTACCTTCTGAGTGTTTGAAGTTCGCGATCGCAAAAGAGTAGTCAGTCATTAGAAAGGAGTAGGTAACTGTTGGAAGACCGGGGACTGCATTTCTGTTAAGTATACAAATGAAATAAATTGGTGCTTAGTATCCATAAAATAGTGGTTGCTGCTCACACCTATAAATTGGTAAACACATGGTTTGTTCTGCAACTAATTGTCAAAATCGAACGTGATAGCTGGAGGTGGTGTCGGATTATGGAAAACAGGTCTGCTGTGGTTGTTATGTAAACCACTAAGTGATTCCTTAATTTGCTTGTACAATTTTGAAGTTTATCTCTACTCTGGCCCTGTACCATGCTGAGTCGGAAAAAGTGAGTATATGTGAGAAGACATCTTTTTAATGGCCTTACAAACAGACTTCAAACTACTCTTCAAAATGAGAAGTCGCATAGGGAGCGCTCACTGCAGGGTGTTTAACAACTGTCTTTTTATAGTTAGTGCACAATTCAAGCTGTGTAATTGTGTTATCCTCACTGTACTTTATATGAAGAATGGTTAGATTAATAGGTGCTAGTAAACTGCTAAGACTTTACAGTTGATCATCAACACTACAATACCAAGAAAACACTTTGTTGCATCGCATTCGTCACTGGATGAACTTATATTCTGAATAACTTAGCAAAGATGCACCGTATACCACTGTTGTTACAGGTTTATACCCACTATTGTGAAATATGGCAATTTCGATCAGAGGATACTGACTCTGTTCAATTATCCAAACATCTGCTATCAGTCTGATACATCGGGTGTCACCAGCTAGTCAACAGTGATTAGGTTTGGAAACGGATATTTTTTCACAATGGAGTTCAAACAAGTTCACCTGCATTGATGTAGGTGGTTGGATCAGGTATTGAGGATGTCAGCCGATCATATAACTTGCCCAACATCTACTGATCCCCGATCACCTTGGCACGAAATGCAAGAAGAACAAATAGTGACTTGACGTTTGTGACTGAAGGTTTACGTCGGTCGTTTGGCCACCATAGCTCTCTCTCGTCGCCCTAGTTAAGGTCAGGGTAAACCACACATTCTATGATCGGAGAAAATACCCTTTACTTAGTGACGTGCATGTGACAATCGTTTGATCGAAACGTCTGTGAAGTGCATGTGATTAATGAAACCAACAACAAGTGGCGCATAATTCACTCTGGTTATCTCTTCAATTTGGATATTTGTATGAGACAGATAAGGAAGCTGCACAGTCACATTTACTTATACAAGTATTACCACCGCATCTCAGCCGTTACTTTTGCAGACTTAACATGCACACTAGAGGCAAACAGTAAACCAAAAGAGACAGTCAGTCAGGCAACCAAATCGGAGGTAACCAGATGCAACTGAACCGCAAGAAACTTGAAATTAATGTGACACAAGTGCTGCTAATCGAAAGTTCGATAAGAGTCCACAAAGAAAGAGATACGTTTAATAAATTACTACAGATCAAACGGAAGGCGTAAGATATTGCTGGAAAATCCATACAAGTCGAACAGGGGGGGAAGAATGTACACCGATTAACGCTGGTTGAAACGATAGCGCCAAATGGATTACGGAAGAATAGCGGTAGTCTATCAAGTGTTAAATCTTCTGAAAAATACATCCGTCTAAAAATTCCGGTTTGAATAGAATGGGAAAACAAAATGGAACTGAAAAGTAACGGCTTCAACTTTACCAACATAGCGAAAAGTTGGTCGCTAACTGTTTCTCGGTATATGGATTGGGATTCATTTGGTATGTCGACACGTCTTTCGCAATGGTGAGCGCCTGCTTTAGTCTGAATCTAAACAACACTTTGAAGGTGGTTCTTGGATGCATTGAATGGACGGTCTGTAGGTGTTTTGCAACAACATTATCTCACAACCGACGTTCAAATTCAAGCGCCATTGCTGTATGTGTTCATTAAACATTGTGCTGAGATGTCTCCCAGTTCTACCAACGCATCTTCTCTTACAGACACAGTCAAATGTGTACATAATATTAAATTGTAGATGCACGCTGAGTTTCCAAAGTAACCCATACGGACATTCAGAAATAAAGCGCTACTCTTACACCGTTCTCTTCTTCCAACAGAAGATTTTTCATTCTGTGTCCGCATATTAGTCGAGCTTCAATGTCAGCCACCGATACGTCTCTGTCAATCATATGGAACATGCTGATGATAACCACAATGATGAGGCGGAAGAAGTTGTCGATGGAGAAGATCGCATGTCATCGATAGTGTACACAGTTGAAATCTCGATACAGCTGTCATTTTTCATGCCCGCGAACAGCTAGTCAACAGACGTCACATTTCTATAGCAACATTATTACTTATGAATTTCCAAACAAGGTTAATTGTAAAATGTACAGAGAGTGGCTAGTTCACCCAAGAATAGACTAAGTGACTGCTATGACAACTGTTTCGTCAAACTCTGAAATTAATACTCAATTGGGTCAGTGAGATCCTGTTCACCGTCTACATTAAGTTTCGTGAGCAGTTAATCTATCAAGAGATCATTCAAACCGAACACTACTCTCATTTGGTCTCAACTTTCCTATTCAGACTGATTTTCTATTCAGTTCGAGGGTGATGTTGCATAGTGACTCAGTAAAGGAGCTCATCTTACCAGGATGTTTAACGGTTGATAACTTCAACGACTGTGATCGAATGTGGGTGGTGTTCGATTGGAAGTAGTCACCATCCCGGAAATTCAATGCAAACCATATACATTGTCAAATTGGTTTAATGAAGCCCGTGGTTTCAACCTAACTGAGAAATTCCTGATCTCTGGGTTATCAATGGGGTTAACAAGACAGTTACACTGTTTTCCACCACGATTATCGAACAATCTGAACACTATTCACACAAGGTTGAGATTGAGCGTTCAAATATGATTGACTGATCATGTCTAATTTGAGATCACTGGCAGTGTTTTTAACACGCTTGTTTTACAAACTAAAGGATCGTAGTGTACATTCCTGCTCGGATAAGGATATGCACTATTGTTCAGTTTTAATAATAACGAAAATTGAGTCTAGTGTTCCTTACGAGGTGGGCCAGTCGAAAGGCCTATCTGAACGACTGTGATCGAATGTGAGTGGTGTTCAGCTTGTGGTAACCCTAAGTTGTTTGTTCGCTTAGCTGCCTGAATGCTTTTACTGTCAGTTTATCTGTAATATGCAATACTTCATTCTACCAGCTTCCCATGATTGTGGCGTCACAGCTGACCTACTCATCTTTTCTCTTCATTAGTTGTTTTCACTAGCTTGATGCATAATATTTGACTTATATTTTAGTAAGTGCCTGAGGAGAAAAAATAAGGACGTCAGCATCCCGGAACATGTATCTCTTTGCCGCTTTAATGAACAGGATAGAGGACAACCAGCAATTCGTATAACGTGTTTGGTGAGTTTAAGAAGCTCACGTTGGAACGTGGTTCAAATGGCACACAGATAGTTGATTGTGGCACGTGTAAGGCTTAGATCTATTGCCAAATGTAAATAGGGTTATAAAGCCTGATTATATTCGCTTTTGCTTTCGATAACGTCCTGACACATCAGGATGAATTTTTGGGCGCATTGTAGATGTTCGTCAAGGCGCTGTCCACAGTGGTTTAATAATCTATATCGAGAAGGTGTCACCTAATGGAAGTTTAGGTGGGTTTCTTCAACATTCCAGAACACTGTCAAGGGATGATCACCTACCCTGTTATAGGGGACATGAGTCAGCGGTTTCTTCAACGAGGCCGGAATAGGAGTAGCTAGAGAGGCAATAAAGACTGGGGAACGAGAAAATTAGAACCTACTGTCTTGTGGCGTGACATAAAGCACTGGTAGGCTGTTGACCAAATCGACCATCAGTGCAGCTTAGCAGGTTTAATTTGTTGTATTTACCGATTTGTTACTTACGTAGCCTTTAAATACCGGAATAAACAAAACAAGCTTATTTGTGCCATCGTCATTTCTGATTGTGTATATTTTACTTTCATATTCTTATCTATAAACTTCTTTATATAATCGGTTTCATTCAATATCACTTGAATTTGTTATGATTTATCGTTAGCCTGTTTAGTGTTCAAACAGTTTAACTTCAATAACTAGACAACAAAGAATCTTATCTTTGTCTTTAAGTGAAACATTACTTCTACGCCGTAAACCTGACGTGAGAAGAAAATAACATAAGACTACATGATGTGTTCGGAAACATTGTACAAACGCATACTGCAGTCACTTACGTCTGTATAAAAAAAAATCAGACTTTTCGACTCAATGAAATAAAACTCGAGAAATAAGTGTATCATCCCATGCACACCTTGTTCTCGTAAAAAGATGTTGCAATAAAGCTATTCGTTTTGTCATGCGGTGATACAACGAGACATTCTGGCCTACCTCCATTCTCCTTCTCCAAAGTATGTTGTACATTCAAAGTGTTCGTGGTTAAATTCTATATGAAGGCCATTTGGCAAAGCCAAATCTATTGTTAACATAATACCTACGTGATAGAAAGCCAAAATATATTTAGCAGGTTTCAGGTCGGCCGTAAACGTACATGAAGCTCGTCGATTTAGTGTGGACCTTAAGCCTACTAATGGCTTGCTGTCTATACATTTCATTGTTAAATTGCAATTGAACACAGCCTACAACAACTAACGATATTGCTTTTAATGTTCCATCCATCTGCTGATACTCAATGAAGTCCCATAAAAACTGCGTCGTTTCTTTGAGCCATGTATAGTGTAGTGGACGTATCTTGCATTCATTACTGTCAAACGAGTTGAAATCAAACATCGCTCAGGAACAGTGAAACAATTATTACGCTGTTTGTTTTCTTTTGTATTAATCACTGTCAAATTATACTATGAAGATTAGATAACCATGTTGAGAATCAGGTGCAGTGCATCTTGGGAAGTGAATATTCAGTATTTACACAGTTACATCTTCAATAGACAGAATGTTCAATAAAAAATATTAGATTACTGATGAGTAGTCGGGGATTTAGTTAATTTCAAACTGAACATCATTCACAATTGATCGCAGCTGTCGCATTCCCATAGACTTTCCAGTCGGTCCCTTTCGATTGGAGTTAACAGACAATAACTGTGTCTCCATTTCGAGACGATCAGGCAACCTGATCATTACTCAAAAGCTAAAGTGGTTGAGCGTTCACACATGATAATCCGGTCGTACCTAATGTGAGGTCAATGGCGCAGTGGTAAACACGGTTGCCTCATGAACAGCATGTCCGTGGTTCAAGTCCCGGCAGTGGCGATGATATGCACTACTGACGAGCTCTAATGAGAGCGAAACTCGAGTCTGGTGCTTCTGCTTTTCGAAAGGGGCCGACTGGAAAGTCTATGGGAATGCGACAGCTGCGATCAATTGTGAATGATGTTCAATTTGAAAAAAATATTAATCCGACTTTATTGTCTGTTGATTTACAAAATCGTCGAAATTGCTGAGATAGCGTGCTAAGTAGGGTACAGCAGGAGACCTGTAGACACAGGTACGAACACCTGCAGACTGGAAACTGGACCCAGTTGTGAATGTTGGTATACATTCGGAAAGATCGAAATGAGACGGATGTTGGAAATTAGAATCAGTTTTAGAAGCCAGCGATTTTCATGTTTTAAAAGGTCGAGGCTATATGCTATGTGGGGCTGTAGCGAGGAATAATACTACTTTTATGCAAATGCCTCAAATATCTAGAAAAAAACTCTTCGATTAGAAGACCAAGGAAGATGATCGGAGAGCATGCATACATTCACAACATAAAAGATTAGTCTATACGAAGTTGAAAACAACTTTAGACGTATAACAATGTGACTTTTCACTTCAAAGAAGGCATCGATTGCATGAAGAGACCGCGTCAACTTGTGACCCAACATAACATTTGAATTTTTAACCGATTGGGACACAAGAAAAGTCCCACATCCAAATTGTCTTAGGAGGTAATCATCGAAAAGCTGTGGGTAGATGCTTCTCTAGGACGGGAGAATGAAACACTAATCCATCTGGACGCGTTCAGAGATAAAGAGCATATACTAGACCAATTAGCCATTTTGGTAGGACCATTCTTAGGGGCTGGATAGGAGGTTTTATACTAGATTAGTGGACGCCAGAGAAAATATCACTCGCATAGCTCGGCAAAAGCTAGTCCTTGAGAATCGATACGGAGCTCACATAAGAAAAAAGAACCGGGGAATGAATTACATTTTGGAAAACACCGGACCTCAAGTCTAGTGAGGACGGTGCTCAGTCATGCAAAATTGTAGTATAGGATGATTTGAAAAATAATCCTTTAAGAATACAATAAGAGATGGCTAGCTAGCATACTTCTTGGGGAGAAGAAAAATAGTACCTGCCTACTGAGGTAGTTGAAATCACTGCTCTCAGCAATCCCGTTGTTATCTAAGGACGATAGAAGTGACGGAATAAGACATGACAATGCGTCACCAATGGAATCCAGCTTACATCGCACAACCGGATGTGGCCAATTGTAGTTATTCTGCAACATTTCCCGTTTGATGATAATTTCTTTTAAAACTGTTAACGCCACCTATGTGCGTGCAGCCGAAATTCATATGCGTTGTTGTGCACACGGTCTGGCTAACTCAGAGGAGACTGAGTCAATCTCATATGAACGCTTCACGTGGTGACTTACCCTTTCCAGTTACGCTTTTATTGGTGCTGTTTCATCCTTCGCCGGACTCACCTATTTCAGCCGATTGACTAGTCGGGAAAGTGTTCTTGATCCAGTCGACACACTCAGATTTGCGAAGTACAAGTCTTTTAACTCCTTCAACTGGCTTGGCGAAAGTTATACTCTGATTAATTTATAACTGTTTTTATGGTTCTTATGTGACGTTAATTAGACAAACTGTGTCCGGTCGTTACACTTTTAAGGTACTTCTAACACGCATTCACGAGAATGGACTGGAAGTGTTCCGTATTGTATTTTGATGGTCGAAATCACCAATATTTTTTTCACACTGAACGTTCGTACATATACGATTATGCTCAAGGCTTAGATGAGTCAGGGTTCAACACCACTACTTCCTGCATTACATGATTTTAAACAGCTGACGAGGAAACATGGATTTGTTTTTCCGAGAATTTTGGAGGATCCAGTTATGGCTTGAATGTATTCACTTGGTTAGACTTTATAACATTTCTCCTGTTAGCTTGTTCTCACACTTCTCTATTCACCAACTATTCGAAAAACATCCTCCTCTAATTCGGAAGCGTTTCAACAGTTACCGTACTCTTAAACCGGTTTCGAACATGTGTCATTATTATAACCATCTGTTCATATATTTTTGGTAGTACGCTGAAAGAATTCGCAGATCGCTCAGGCACTATCGCACAGCAACAACTTCAAGAAGGACTTAGAAAATACGCAGTTATTGATACATTCTTTGAAGAAATAGATAACAGAATCTGTCTGTTCAATCATGATGACAAATTACACGTAGTCACCACAATTCTGTCTTTAGATTACTTCTATTGTGCAGATAATATTGATGAAGACGTGAAACTTGCAAACAGCTGATTTCAGATATTCCCATCAATATATGAAATTAGAACGCAAGTTTGCATCTTTGTTTGAACGTGCAACCAGTTTTCAGGCTTCAAATTGCCTATCCTTGAAATAGTCAAGGTAGAAAGTTATTTGATCCCATAAACCAAATTAATGATGAAAAAAGGAGAAATAATACTTGTGTTTAGTCTCGAAATGTGTTTGAGAGACCACGAACCTGGTCTCCTATGTAAAGCAGGCTTAACTAATTAGAAACGAGCACACTTATTTATTTTCAACCATAATGATTCACTGGTGGTACATACTTTTTACCTATCTAATGTCAGATATGGCAAACAGTTTCATTTCCTCTTTGGAATGGGTCATGACAGACTACTAGAAAAAATGAAGAATAGAACTCTGTGGTTCTTATATACGTTAGTAAAATTTAGCACGCTCTTGTCATTATGGTTTGAAGGTCTGTGTTTGTCGAAAGTCTTTGCAACTCATTTGATTCAACATCCCAAACGATTTGCATACATCAATGGGGTTTCGTGACTTGATTTGCATTCCGAGGGGTCCGACAACCCACATTTGTTATCGATCGGTATGTACAAACTGGAATTCGTACCTGCTCTCTTATGAATAAATTGGTAGTCACTCTACATTTCTGTTGGCTGGCTATAAGAATGTCAACAATGGATTGGCAATTGTGTAACGAAAAGAGGTCCAATAAGACACAATCTTTATTGTCCAACGCGCTGGTTGCCATGCTACGCGCGCTAGCTTTTATGAATCAGAATCCCGGTCCACAACACCCCCGGGTTTCCGCTCACACGTCGTGTGCACTTCCGCCTGGTTTGTGTATTTGATCGACGCTTTCTATCGGGAGGTTTTCTGCTTGCCATTCCTCGTCCGTTGGGCCGATCTTGTTGAGCACTGTCTCGACCGATCGCTCGTGTTGTCCGTAATCTGTCCACTATGAGCTTTAACTGTATTCTCCCACCGTGTCGAGATATTCTTTCGAGTGTTGGAGTAGTCGCACCTCCGATTTGGTCGTCCATCCTATTTTGGCTGACATGTCTCGCCCGTTGGTCCAATCCGTTCAGGAACATGCTGTCCCCGATCCATTCGCTGTGAGTTTATGGACTTACCTCCCCCGTGTTGAGGTAATCCGCTGAGTGTTGGGATACTCGAACCTCCGGTTTGATAATCCACCACAGTTCTACTAGCAAACTGGGACAGGCGAATAATTAACCCAAACTAAACCTCAACATCATACACACTAAAACGGATGGACGGCGAGTAATGTATGTCATCAGTTTCGAAGTAAATGTTAGTTAAATCATCAAGGATCTGGGAATCCATATTTTTGAATTTTATCCTCTCCGATTTGTACTGTTGAAGTGAAGGAAAGATTACGTATATTTGTAAAGACTGTACAATATAGCACAATGCCACCAATTGTTCTACAGACAATTTCGCTGCCACACGTCTAGGTCATAGGCAAAATGCCACCTGTATAGACATATCGAACGGATATCCAACGAAATACTTCATCAAGACATTATTCTGTTGCATACTTCCTCCACAGAGAAAGAGTTTCGGCTTCTTTGCAAATGCATGTGTTGAACTTATTAGTCTGTTGTTGTAGTCTAGCAACCGGATGCAGTCTTTGTGTGTACCAGTGTAAAGTGCAGACAAGAAGGCTTGGATTAGCTGTTGTGCGATGTTGGCAAGAACTTTAGAATAAACACCTCGATTCAATTATGACAGAAGTGCTAAACGGATAATTCGTGATTCCAAAATAAAGAAGGAGTATACCCTATCAGTCTTCTCCGGCAGACCACTCGCTAAAATGATCTTACCGTTTTGTTCGTGGTGAGTTTTGCTGTCTTCCCCTTGGCTAGAATAAACAGATGTGAAGTAACTTTTTAATACTGTGGTGTAAAGTATTCTCAGTTAGTCTGACTTGATAAATGGGTACACTTCTACGTACGATGGCGAAATTATCTGTCAACTTTGCTGTGTGCTCACAGTTCTGCTGCGAGTGTACTCTCAAAATATGACACGTCTCCCAAATGATCCTAACTAACTTCGACGAATATGGTGTTTTAGTGACTACAAATCGATTCAAAGCCAATCGAGCCCGGTTTGCAGAAAATCCAATCAAAGACAAAATTCGCGGTGTTTTGGAACCAGAAAACAAAAACGCTACATTCACTTCTTCGTCCACATCTTCGAGAAATACACGGAGTAATAACCCGCAACAGGCTGCAATCGAGAATACCGGTTCATGCCGTTTGGTACTCAATGTAGCCCATCTGTTCCGTTGCAACCCTCCTCCCATGATCACTGCGTGTAAACCGACAACCGTTACCAATGAATCAAACACAGCGCGGGTGGAATCACAGTTGTTTGTTTGGGAAACCACATTTACGGAGTTTTTGGTAGGTCTACAAACCACCGGTCCCTTACTATCTGAAAGACAGCGCGACCAATTCAAACCTCTGGCGATCTGTGTAAATTCGCTACGCGGGCTCCCGTGCCACCCATATCGAACCTATGGGGAAATGCGCGCAAAATGTGATCCGCTTGAGATGAATTGGTCGTTCGGAGATGTCTTCCAATACAAAACCCGACAATATTTGCAAGATAATGAAATTCGGATGGCCGATGTTCAGGTATGTACTTCTGTATTGATTCGGTTCTGTCTACTTCTAAACAATGACTTGTACCATCCAATTCGGAAAACTTCCATTTTCAGTTGACCTTAGCAGGGCAGAAACAACAAAAGAATAGCGATGTTTTCTGTTGTCCATTTGTCCATTGTTAGAATATTTTATTTATTTATATCCGTTAACTTTGTGTGGGTTAGCAGTAACAGCGCACGTATGCAATAGTTCGCAACACAAAATGAGACACTGCCGAAAAATATGCTTGAATGCTCCACAAAAAGAATAACTCGAAGGAACGGTCCGGTTTTTCCTTCTGCGTTCATTTGAGCCCTCAGTAATGTGACTTGACCTGACTCAAAACCTGGTGCTTCAGCTGGATAAAAAAGTTTCTGAGTAAATCTCTAACCTAGTCCATGAAAATAAAACCTCGGCTACATACATTTAGGCATCAGATATGTTAAGTAGAAGTCAGTCGTGAATATCCCTTGTTCATTCGAATCACCAACCCTCTACCACATGACACAGGTAGTTGGATTGACTGTCCACCGGGTGTCTCTAGCAAGAAAGGAACAGTGAACTTTTGTCGATAATGAAAGAAGACCAGCGCCCAAACCTGGGCTCGGTTTGCCATCTATCCAACAGTTTACATAATCAATTAATTGACACACAGAGGTGGTATTCACAGAACACCCAAGTAGAGCACTTTAGTAACTGAACAACTCTACTGTTCTGATTACTTTAACACGATGAAAAATCTGATCTCATTAGTTCTAAGTGTGCACGATCAGTCGATAAAGATGGAAGGTAATAATATCCTCAACGTATTTCCGGTGTATCTGAAGTATCCCAGCACTGACTATCAAGTTCATTACCACTGGCACAGTCTGCTTCAAAAGTGGATTCCTTGCAACTGGTTTAACTATCGAAAAACACGTAATTTGTTCGCAGAAGGATATCACGATAGAGTATTCTCAGCTCAGTCGACAGTCTCCAGATTGGTGCAGAATTCAGTGCACAAATAAACCGTTATAAACCGCTTTTTAACTGTCGAACGAAACACTGATTTGATACGGTTCTGTAAGCTTGACCAGTAGAACTTGCTTGATGAGCGTAGGAAACAGTGTCATTCAGGTTGTACGACAGTGAATTCCTTATATCCATTTTGTCAAGGCGAAGGTAAGATATGTGTCGCGAGATGCTGAAATTCCCATATACTAATATCAGTCGCCGACATATAAACGGCAAATATTATATTGAGTGAACATTGCAAAAATCCTGTACATGAACCAACCAAAATGATTTCAGTGTTTCGTTAAAGAATGATTCAGTCAGTTTCATGACAGTAAAATTAATTGCTTCGACGCATTTTGTGCAAACGGAACTGAGTGGTGTTGTTAGATTAGCATTGTTTGACCATGCGACAGTCCTAGGTACAGACATCTGCAGTACTTTCGTGGGTTTGTCTCCAAGCCTTCCCAATAGCACGTTTGCTAAAACGGGGGCAAGCCTAGCCATAGCTACATCGTCAGTTTGTTTATAATTGACCTTTTCGAATTCAGACTGGCCCTGAAGCCTGGTCATCATGTCACAGCTGCTCAGGTCTGAGGCATATCGATCACTCGATCGCGCAGCGTGTCCTGTTCATCTTAACCGTCTGGCTGTTACAGCGGCAGTGCACTGTGCCAAAATGATAGTGAGAAACGTGATCACCGTGGCTAGTTGGAACAGGAACAAGTATCAGCTAGTTAACTTCAAGCAGACTGTCACACCTCTGTTCGGGTTTATTCATCAGGTCACAGTGAACCAAGTGCTCATTGACGTATCGCTTTAGTTACAGGCATTAGTAGGAACGCATATTACACCGAAGTCGACTGAGTAAAACAGCGACTACTGCTGGTTGAAAACTCACCGTTTCCACCATCTACTGTAAGCTTGTCACACGAGTACACAAAGCTTTTCCCTCCCTATCGCTTGCATGACATGAGCCGTCTGCTAAGTGTTTTGCTTGTTACCGAATTTAACACTAGAAACATCGATAAAGTTGTAACCTGAACTAAAGTAATTTTTTAAACCGTTTTGTGTTATCAGCAGCAAGTGACTTGTGACGCGTATCTCGGTCCATGAACATTGTCCCACAAGAGTGTATCCGATGCCAGACAGTAGAGTCCAAAGCATTTTATGGGATTTCCAGTGTAAGAGCTTAGCATAACCGCGTCGGGTTGATGAACTGGGTCTGCACAACAAAACAACTTGTTTCCACTCAACGAATGGGTCAAGCATTTCAGGTCTGCTACTTCAGTTTACCCTGAGCTCTATGACCCACAATCGCTTGTCGTTGACTGTTGGCAAACGTTTCGGCGACTGACAGGCAGAGTAACATGCATTACTGAATCCAGATCAACAAAATATAAGCACGACATTTTCATGACAGACCAGATTTTACCAACCGATTTTAATGAAGAGTTGTATTCATGTAACAAATGAGTACAAGATTGTTTGAAACCTCTAAACTTTTCCATAGTGATCAATCCATGTCATGCGGTTTTCGAGGTTTGTCGAAGCACTCTTGAGCTTTACCGTGATCCCTTAAGACCATGCAGTGAATATTTTTAAACCGCTTGGGATACTTTACAGTTTCGGGGTCTAGCTAGTGAAGCCACGTCGGTCTACGTTACGCCAATCTGTTGTCGTCATATAATTTAACCGTATTACTCCCTAAACAATTCCTGATACCTTTAACGTAGCTTAATCAAACGCCCTCTGCCCAAAACAAAAAAATATCCCGACGTGGCTGGTTACTTTCAACATCATTTGGGCTGTTACTAGAAGGACCCGGATTTCTTCAACATCAATTAATTTGAGGGTTAAAATGATAGTACATTTTAGGCTGCGCACTATCATTTTTGAGGTAAAGGCAATTAGTGTCTGTTTCCACTTATCGGCACGGTAGAGTTTTCAGTCATACATCCATGAAAGCAAAGAATAGCTCAAACAATTTAAATGGCATTCAGGGTTACTCATGACTAGCTAAGTCACTCGGAATAAAGCTAACTACTGTAAGCAGCTCAGTAGCTTAACTCCCCAGTGGTCAATGATTTTCCATGACAGAAATTGAACAGCAGGAATCCTATTGCAATAGTTTGTTTGTAACCAATGAACTAACGACCTCTGGGTTGTACACACCTGGGTGCCTAAAAGTGTATTAGAACATCAGGGATATGAAGGTGGACGTGGCTGAATAAACGCGATGGTGTCAAAAAGGAGGTTACGTGTCCTGGCACTTCTTGGCTTGTTGCTTGGAAGGAAGAAAAATAACGAGCAGGGCCAAAATCTTTGTTTATTTCTGGAGTAAGGAGATATGATGTCATTACCATGAGTATACAAGGGAGGTCATGCCGTTTCTGTTGGAAACGTTCCTTGCTGGAGGCGCTTTTTTATTGAACAGTACCTAGTAAGAGGAGCACTGTACCTAATAAATTCAGTCACACACGATGAACGCAAGTGAAATATAATGCCGGTGTACGTCTCAGCAGGTGACCTCTACTCAATTTACCTCTCAACCGTTCTGCTGTTGAAATGCAGCGCAGACGAAAGTTAAACATAATGGTCCTGGCAGCTCCAAGCTTTATGGTGAATTTCGTAACCTCTGTGGAGACGCTCGATTACTGTCACCTATTTTGTAAGCCCATGAAAACGCAAAACTTGACATCACCTGTGCGCATTAGGTACATTCATTGATACACAAGTCGCGATAGTTGCTAACATGGAAAACTGACAGAGAGTGCTCATTTTAATAGGTTGATATTTCGTCATTTGTTATTGACTAACGATTTTTCTTTCTTTTGCAGGTGATTCTACTGGGCGCTTATTCAAATGAAAAAATTAGTGAATTATTCCAAGGAACACCGATTGTTATAGATTTATACGACAGAACTCCTCGAACGGCATCTTTAGCTGAAGTCAAGACGGAGCAGGCAACAGCAGCCTTATTTGGCACTGAGGCAAACGACAATCGTTTCAGTGTAATGCAATCCACAACGGAAATTCTTCCACAACTGGCGAACAGTCATGTTCCACCGGAATGCTTCACTGTGGACAAGCATCCTTTCGGCAGGGTGATTATTCCTGTGGATGAACTTCTGACCTTGAACCGAAACATTCTGGAAAGCCACTATCCCGTTCTGCCAATAAGTGAAACCGCACTAGATTTGTCCATTATGCTACGAACCAGCTCGGAGAACCCCAGGAAAACGAAACGCGAGTATATTGGCTATTTGGAAGCGGACTGCTCCCTGTTTGTTTCTATCGAGTTAAACTTTCAAGTGAAAAAAATGGAACAACTTTCTCTGAAACAGACTACTGGATCCGAAACTTTTGAACGGATAGTATGTATTTCAGAGATAGGTTGGCTGAAAGAAGAGAAGACGCAAACCGATCGGTCGCTGAGCAAAACCAAAGCGATGATTGGAGGTATATTTTTCGAAGTAATGAAGTTATTTTTTCATCAATAAATCGTGCATACTATAGCGGAATGTTACAGCTCACACAGACAGATGAGTGTCAGGAGAAAGAAGCTATAAAAATTTAGACGCATACAGCACAGTTGCTTGAAAAGCCCACGCACCGGCAGAAAGTAACCTCATTTTCAGTCATACGCAATACCCTCTAACAACAAAAGACGTTTTCTGAGGAAAGTAAGAGAGTTTCTTCAGAGAAGTTGTCTTCACGTGATGACGGCATTTCAAACACATAGATTCTAATAGATACAAGGGTGACTCAGTTAGATATAAAGCGTTATTTGAACAACAAATTAACAAGACATACTTGTTTTTCGTTCAGTGGCATCCATCAACCATTTAAGCTTACGTTTGAGGAAGAGCTCAGAAGCCACGTATAGGAAAGCCCTAGACGACAATGAGTAGACGGCAATACTTGTTTTATCTGTTAGACCCTTAGGCTAAGTACAGCACAAGGGATGGAAAAACGGTAATTAATGTGAGTTAGGAAACTGGCAAATGGCAGTTGAAGGCTACATATTCAATATAATTTACGCGACCAGTTACTCAGAATTTCTGTTCCACTGACTGTGAGCTACGGTAGGTTAAATATCATTCGTCTGAGTACAGAGGTTAGCCTTGTGCATTCCGTTAATGATGATCTCAGTGACAGGCCACAATCGAAATTTCGCCGGTTTTAAGCACTCTACAGACGAACTGTAAGGCCTCTTTTCTATTACCAGAATGAATATATCCAATCAGATGGAGAAAGACTGCACTTAAAGCTGTTCTGCTTATAACACTCTATAGTCACCAGGATGATGCACGCGTACTCTACCAGGAAATCGCCAGTCATTGTGACCAGTGATTGAAATTTCGGTCGTCACATTCACAAAATAAGTGTAGTGCATTGTATAGCAGCAATAATGCAAGGGTGGATTGAGTAATCTTTAACCTGGTGGCCATTTTTAACGTAAGTACGAAAAAGAAAGCAACAGAATAAGTGACTGTTCACGTGCACTGATTGTAACGGAGAGCTGAAAGGAAGTCACCTAGGTTCATACGCGTAACGCGCCCAACAGTTGTAAGAAGTAAAGGTATAGAGGATCCGCTTGCAGGTACAAATTGAACGAGAATGGATGATGGATCATACATGCGTATGTTCAGGAAAACTACAGGAGTTTTATGCAGTCTATCTTCTTAATCTTATCTCTGGCCAAAGTAGACGCACAGTCTTTATCATTCACAACAATGATGAGTATGTCATTGTTTAAATCTATCTCACTGGAACAATACCTATTCGAACTCGTTTGTTTCGAATGGCTAGTCAAGTTAATGAGTTAATGAGTAACTGTTACTCAACAGTGAATGTTTAAATGGAATTACAAACAAAAACGTACGCCGGGACTGCTCACCAAGCATATCCTTACGGCAAAAAGTTTGCGTGGATAAAACACTGGAGAGAGGAAAAATAGCCGTCTGTCGATAAATCGTCACCTGCAACGACGCAACATGGCAAAGCTACAATGAAGAGTTTTCTTGAATGTTCATCCAACTTCCAATCAGAGTTAACACCCTTCCCGTTTGAGATGTCCGAATGTCAACTTAGGGTGTCTCAAATAACTGGATCTAGGCAACTGGATTTAGTTTACTCTCAGCACCTGACTGGACCGCGTCCACTCATTCTGTAGGAGAAAGCTCGTCCTTTTGTTTTTCAGCCTACCCATCTGTATACTGGCAGTGCGACCCTGTTCGACGCTGAAACCCAGCTAACCTCCAGGAGACAGCCTAAACTGACACTGTGATATCTTAAATTGGGAAAGATATAGTCAGACAGAATCAGTAGGTGATCAAACATTTGACTAGATAATACTATCAAGTACATTGACCGTATATTACTTTGCTGCAAATCATTTCTAAAACGGTGATTGACACTAAGTTCTAGTGGTCCATTTGTTGGCTAGATATGCTAGAAACGAACAGCACAACAACAAAACATTTCGACGCTTTTTTATGCGTTTGCCATTGGATTTGTACTGCAGGCCTATTATTCACTGGGATCGTTGAGTCACTTTTACACATTTGAACACTGTGGCAATAACACACAGTGTGTATGTCTTCCAGACATTTGCCACTCGAAGGCATGTGAGTCATCTGAAGAGAGTCAGTAACAAAATAACGGCGACGTACGTGCTGAAGGTTCAGATATATTTTTTCCCAATTTTTATCAGGCTACTTATGAGTAGTAAAAAGTAAGGAGGTTTAAGGTTGGGTGCGAATTTTTGTCAGTTATGATGTGACAGTGATATTGAGAGATCAGTCTCGTTCTCACTTCATCTTCTAGTGTGCTTTTTGATTGCCACTAAGCTCGTTTTCGCTTGATTACAGGTTATAACACAAATTGTCCCCACTTCTTGAAGACGATCAAGGAAGTCATTCTGCAGATCAACGCTGATTGTCTTAATGTTTCAACTGCGCGATTGCAGGACGAACTGGAAACAAGTATTATTACTCATAAGGCTGATAAGATGCTGAGCTTCAATGAATCTTCGGTGGACGGGATATCATCTGTCTCCAAATCTAAATATTCCACTTTCAGCAGTGCCTCGCTTATCAGTGGCTTTCATCTGAGTGACCCGAGTTTCCACACTTTTGTTCTTGAGTTCGGCTCTTATTCTGATACGAGTACGAAGTTACGACGATTTTTCAACTCTCTTTGTGACCAGTTCGACAACCGATTTATCAAGATCTTACAAAACAGCGATCTTAAATTCACTAATCGACTGTATTCAGATCAACCGCTGAGTTTTCCAGAAATTTCTCTTCTGGTTCCGGTGGCTGGCCTTGTTCAGCAACCGCTGTTCCATGTACGTGATCTGCTGCCTAGACAAGCATATATTGGAATTAATAGACTACACACGATGCGAACTATATGCCGTAGTTTGACGGAAGTCACTCACGCAGACTTATTCCCAACTTCCGATATGCTGAATGCTTTGACCAGGGAATTCGCAGTGCCCCCTATTTTGAGCTCACATTTGTCGCGCGCAAGCACAGTTTCTTGGCATGCCGACCAACAGCCGTATTTAGAGAAGACGGCGGATAATCTTGTAGCTGATCAGTCGAACCGGAATAGGACGGATATTTCAATTCCCAAACTAACGGCTGTAAAACGACCTTGGAAAAATTTCGTTGGTAAACGCAGATGGCCAAGTGCTTCGCGTATTACAAGACGTCATGATTCAAACACCATGTACAGATCGGTAACCTGCATTCAAACGACTGCGTATAACTATAGCATACAAAAACTGAATTCAGCGGTTATGGCTCGAAACGAACTGCTAGATAAACTTCTGACATCGAGTAACACGTTCACGTACAGTCCTCGTTTCTTGCATTCCGGAAGCTTTGAGTACAGCAACGAGTCGATAAATTTCGCCAATACGCTCCGGGACTATGCTATTCATGATAAACTTTCATTTGCTGTCACTGGAAAGGATAGAGTGAAGCGCAATCTCTCAAAATGGAATTTTTCCGGTCCGATGACGTGTGGCTTGGACCAGCGCGTTGGATTTAAAGCCCATATGGCACGTAATGGAAATGCGAAGAAACATTTACCATGAGTTGTAAATAAAGAATGTACTAGGATATGTTTGGAAAATCTGAATTTTAAAGGGATTTGTTTGTAGGTAAAGCCTGGCTCACAATGACACCGAGGAATTTTGTTCCACAAATGAAAAATAGTTAACCGACTACAGTCCTCTTACTTCAAAATTTTAGACTCCCACTTCTCACGGTAACTAGTTCTAACTGCAGATCCTTCGTCTCTAACACATACTTTCAGTCAACAGCGCAGGGAATAAACGAGCCGTTTTAGGTTTCGCGTAACTTAACACTGCACACACTGCAACACCCATCGATTAAAAGACGGCGATCGATTAAGAACCATAGGTTTTTGGCACTTACTCAGAACTGTCATTTATAATTTGTTACACCTTTACCAAGCAGTTAATTCATTCAGCCCCAAACTGTCTTCAAATCATGAAGAGAGGTGTACCCAGTAGATGCACACGCAGAAACACGAAAATTCGCAACCTAGGGAAACCTTACTACGGTAGTGAAAATACCTTTACTGAATCGATTGCCACAGTTGGGCAGGCTGTTTCTATTGCCGATTTAAGACCAAAGGAAGCCCAGTTTTTTCATACTTGCCTCTGATCTAAAACATCCTACTGTCTTGTTCGCGATACCCCACTGGATTTGAGTAAGGTTGAAGTTCTCTAGAAACTATATTTGATGAGTAAGAAAAACCACGAGAATGGTGAAGTTTGAGCATTATATGCACATGTAGTGACCGACGATCGTGTGGCTTCTCTAAGGATCCCGGCTGCAACCGTGTTTTCCT
>LUCH01001623.1:0-27762 GCA_013368495.1 Paragonimus heterotremus
TCGGTTGGAAGGTGAAAATGTGATCAACGCACCCTCGACCGGATCGGAATCCTGCCTGTTCTTCCCATATCTGACTTTTCTGGGCCTAGTGAGCCAACGCAACATGAGACCAGTGAGCAACTTGGATGTAGCAGATACTAGACTGTTAATTCCGTGGTTATCACATGGACATCGGGTCCCCTTCTTGAAAACAGGAATAACGGTTGATAAGCACCATTCACGAGGTACTTCCTCAGATTCCCAGATCGTCGGCGGGAGTTTTGTCAGTTTTGATATCAACCTCTCCCCATCATCCTTGGAAAGAGGAGGGAGGAGATCTGGTTCGGAAGCCTTGTTACATTTTAGGAGCTTAAGCTCCAGGCCACTTCCGACTGAAGGCCGTCTGGGACACAGTAGCTGATTAGCCGAATCCCGTCGTCTACTTGATCTGGTTGAGGCCAGCTAAACTGTTCTTCGAAATGTTCAGCCCACCTGCCAAGTTGGCACGATTGGTTGGTGGTGAAGGAATCATCGTTTACATATTTGGACCCACTTACAGCGACGTGAAGACCGGCACAACCATGGATTAGGAAAGACAGCCTCACACTATTCCCAGATCGAACGGCTCTCCTTCGTCTTTTTCGACTGTTCGATCAAGTGGTGCTCATGGTCTTTGCGTAAGCTTTTGGTTTGCGTTTAAGCTCTCGACGGTCATCATCATATTCAGAACCAGATGGAATCGAGCGACACTTGTTCATGAGGGTTTATCGACGTGACAAATCCAGTTCTGTCGCCATTGCACAGCTGCTTCAGAACATACCTCTTCACAACAAGTTTTCATAGCTGCTGCGATTTGTTTTTAGTATTTGTTAGGTTCTGTCGCCTATCTCGAACTGGGTAATTTGCTCACCAATGTTTCTTAGCAAGCGTTCTTTACACTGTATTCATTCGAATGGCAGTTAAGTATCTTGTATTTACTATTGTATGATCCCTGGATAAATGACAATACAAGACTAGCACGTACAATAGCGTGGTCCGAGTCCAGGTGGTTGTTCAACAATGCACGACAATCTTTAACAGACTGGCGCCATCTGTAACTGAATACCATATGCTCGAGGTGTGTCCATACCTAATAAGCACAAAGAGGTTTTCATGTAACAGTTCCTCTTCCTATATTGAAATGCGGTGTCCGAAGTGTAGAGATCGTGAGAGGCTCACAGCTGCAGCTGTCTTTCTCCATTGTCAGTGCGTTCTGCCCGGACATCAAACGTACCTCCCAGCTGCTTCCTTTTTGGAGAAAAACGAAGTCGAGCATTAAAATCGCCGGCTAGTATGATGATATCAGATTGTTTAGTCTGCTCCAGTAGGTTGACGGGGGCGTCGTGGGACGCGTCTTTGATAGCATCTGAACAGCTATCCGTTGGGGCGTACACCAGTATAATGATTACACGACGCTTTTGTGAATTGTGTTGACGGATGTATTGAGTCTGTTCACTGGGATATCTGCTTTCTGGTACTCGTGAACCACAAGGTCGATCGTGTTGCAACAGATCGAGACGGCGATGCTTCACCTTGTTCGTGTGAAATTACCAAAGCTTCATAATTGGAGTAGTAAATATTATGGAAGTCCTCGTTAATTACAAAGGTCATTGTCTCGGATTTCTACCCAGGCTCGTAAGTATCAGGAGAAGATTACTGTTGTTGAATACTTGTGGTCACGAGGAACGTTGAGATATGCTTGCTGGATGACATAGGCGAACAAGTTGTCCAGCAGCAATGAAGCATCACTACTGGTACTCTGATCCGAAGACAGGCCGAGTGCCAGTTCAAGACAACAGGACAGAAAAACATGAAAAAGGGTGGACGAGAGCTAAAAATTGTAGATACGGAAGGGGAACTGTTGGTTTTACACTGCCCTCGATTTTAAAATTGTTTTTATGTTTTGTTCTCGTTATCTTTTCTTTCGGAAACAACGTTTATAATGATGGTTAAAAACAACTACGATTTAAAAAAAGCAGCAACATTGCTATCATCGATTTGGGTTTATGGTCATATACAATATCTGTAGCCGGTGACATCAAGCGGTTTTGGACCGTTACCAGGAGGCTGAACAGAGTCAGCGGAACCGTACCGATACCAACGTCTCTATACCCGTGTGCCTACTCATGGGTTCCTCATCGTGTTGTTGTTCCAGCCGTATCCAGAGAGCTCGAATAAAATGTGGTGTGGTAGTGCGGTACATTAGTTGGTTTGGTTCGTGTTGAGCGTATATGAACCGTCTTAGTTGATTATGTGAGACTGTTTTGAGTAGAGGGAGGCTGTCTGTTTACAAACTTCACCGATGAAGAGCAACCAGTTTTCACAATCCTAATGCAATAGCACGCGCAATCGTGTCATATTCTGTTCTTTATTGAAAGAGGGCTGTCATTTTGGAGTTGAAAGTAATTCCTGTTAGCAAAAGTTAACCGGAGTTTGATGCCGCTGTCAGCCTCGCTATCATTCCTTGGGTAAACGAAATTTCTAATTAACTCCAACCAGTATGAGCTCGGGCGCAGGCTCCTGTCAGTCTTGCAGAGGTACTTTCCACTTAGACTGCACATAGCGCACACGATGTGCTACTTCAATCGCCAAGCGAGTTAACAAATTTTAAACTGTCTGTGTTTTAGCTAAGTGACATCACCGGGATAATTTAAGTATAACACTTAAACTTCGTCACTTCATCGTCCCTTCACTTAACACATTGTGCAAACACTAAAGTCAAAATAGTGTAGGTTGAGAGGTCAGTATTGTGAACGCGTTTGCCAAAGTACTTTGTAAACGTCAAGCTGAAAATCATTCAGAAACCATCTTAGACCCCTATATTGCAAAGTGGAAACGCTATCCCTCATGTTCTCACATCGCCTGTAAGAAGCATTGGTCCAACTGAGCAGTTCTATTTTTTGATAAATTTGACGACATTTGAGTAGACATCCTGACTCTTGTGCAGGACATCGTCGACTGCAAAGTTGAATAAAAGAGAGGGCGACGTAAGGCGGCTGTGTTCTTTCATAATCCTAAACTCTGTGTATGACCTGACGTTGAATAGGTACGTCTATCCGTTCCTCAATCAGCAATTCCAGTGAACAACTCTGTTGACCGAAGGAGCACAACTATTGTTAGCTGACATATATAACATGCATGCAGAAAAGATCGGTCAGAGTTTAGTTCTGATAAACCCTTGATATCGGTTAGTAATTGCAACGTTTTCAGAGGTGAACATAGGGGTACACTGTTGCGATAAATGCAGAAGTGGAAAAGCCTTAGAAATTTTTGAACCAAAAAGCTCTTCATCAGATTTGCATAATGCCCAATGTCATCTCCAATTTCTTATATCACCAGTTTCTTTGAAGTAGTTCGTGCAGTACACGGTTGAATGCCTTGGCATGGTCGAGACAGATGTTGTCCATCGTATTTCATTTCACTTACTTTGTTTCATTTTTAACCAGAACCATGTCGGTCACATAAGTTTGATTTGTCCCATACCCACGCTGAGATTCGGAAGTAGGTCAACTCAAGTCCCCGGCTTGTATCTCACAAGATATTTGTTATTTGACAAGATAGGTTGCACGTAGTATGGTCACTACCAAGCTGCCAAAATCTGCGTATTATATCGAACACTCAGACAGATATGATATGGTCAAACATGTTACGGCAAGGGTCATCCGCAATAGTTGGGGATACGAACGAACACGCAGTACATTCACTTTGCGTCTTGGCCCGGTTGGCCGAAGCACGCACTTCAACTTTCACAAGTCTGTACATCTGTTTACGTGAGCATACCAGAAAATCTACCCTCTCACTGAATAGACAAACTGGTTGTCTTGTTCAGCAGCATGATACAAATAATCCGGTGTTGAACTGTCGAAGTAGACAAGTTACTCCAGTTAGCGAGTGTCCACTTGCACCCTCGCTTAGTTTAACCGTTCCTCTTTTGCAGCGTAGTTTCGACCAAGCTATGTGGTTTGCTGACGTCAGTATTAAAAATTTTGACAAGAGCGATAGAGATAAGTTTGTTTCGAACGCATTCTAAACATTCAGTGTCACTACCTTAACTGTATAGTGCTCGCTTTAAAGGATGTTTTGCTTGGAATGTTTGTTGAAGCGATCACTCAGCAGGTGGCAGGTAAGTATGGTCGTTTGTCTTATATATGGGAATCTCAGTCGCCCTCTGTTCTGCTGACATGACGCTGACGGTAGCGAGTTGGTGAAATAGCTGTATCAGTACTCAAGCAGCTCCCTTAGGCATCATCTAGAGAACTTGATCCTGGGTTGTCAAATTTAGCGTGTCAGATTTAATGCATATCTTGCTCATCGCTCCTAGAATGTTTTTCATGTAGAAGTTAGTGATTAGATTATGGGTTCATGTTTGTTGGTATGGGAACTGGATCCACTGTACATCTCGGACTTTTATCCAATGCAGTCTTACGGAGTAGGAGTGCACACACACACACACACGGACAAAACCGTTTGCAACCGCTAGATAGATGGCCCACTGGAATGTGGCACAGACTGTATTTTTTACACACCCTGTTTCGCAACGGTCTCATCATGAAATGACAGTGACACTTATTTTGTATACCCTAGGCCAGTCAGCCGTGGATTACCACCTCGGTTGGCGTCCACTAATATTGCCTTGCAGTCTAGCGATCATCAATCAGTTGTTTGACTCGGGAGCCTATGCCACTAGCAACCCGTCCGCACTATATTTCGGTGTCATGAGTTAACGGTTCCGTGCTCGCAGTTATTGAATCCTGTGCCTAGTAAAGTCAAAGTGCATTCATGTTTTCGTGCTTTCTGTGGCTGTAACGGTCATTCACGACTCTTTGGAAACAAGGTATGTCCTAGTGTAGGCTGTCATTGTATATGAAGTGCTCATATGTTTTCTAGTCTTCTTTGCAGCAAGTATGTGTGGTGTTCAGGTTATTCTGAGTGTTCCAGTGAAGTTATGGTTTACCTGTGTGTTTCTGATCTTTAGGTCATATGTGGATCTTTTAGTGTTTGCTTACAAACATTCAAATGCACCATACGGAATACAATTCAAGGCTTAAAATATCTTTCTGACAGCTGATAGCTTAGTTCGTCATTGGTTTTGTTGAGTCTCTGACTTGTGAAAGTCAGATTTGCTCGTATCGGTAACTGCTCTGTAGCCTTCGATGATGGCAATAAACAACCACACACCTGTAATCAGATATGCAGATGATCTAGTGTTGGGTAACGAAATCCCAGCTAGATTTTCTTCTCGCGCCGTGCTGGACAGTTTATCTGAGCTACCAAGTTGGTTAAAGTCTCACAGTTTGTCTCTTACCACATCCAAGTGTGTCGACATTTTTGTTCCCGGTCATGAAAAGAAATCAGTATGAGAAACCCCGGTGAATGCTCCCCTAAGCACGTAACTAATGGACCTTTACCTCGATTACCTTCTGTCGAATATCTGAGGATTACCTTGAGTAACAACATGAAATAGTCACTTCCTGTTATTGACGTTTTCACCAAAGTATGGAGACTTTCTTTTTGTGCCCGGCACTTAACTTCCCTCTCCAGTCTCTATCACTTGTTTAGTCGATTTGTTAAGGCTTGTGAGCTCCCCGCTGGATGTATTGTTCACCTGTTGTTTTCTCTGGTTTGGTTTCAAAGGACTAGGCTGTTTGCCAGACCTCTAAAACAAACAAGCAAACATCGCAGGTAATCTGCTTAGGACTGTGGACAGTTTCACGTACATGGGTAGTACCATCTCGTCAGCTTGTAATATTGCTGATGAGATATTAGCGAGGATTGCAAAGGCACAAATTACCTTCGCCAAACTGCGTCATCTGTGGCGTCGAAAAGACGTCCGGTTGTCGCTCAAAGGAAGGGTATATAATGCATTTGTGCGTTCTATTTTGCTCTAGGGTTCGGAAACGTGACCTGTTCATAAGGAAGATGTCAACAGGCTTGATGTGTTTGATTATCGTTGTCTCCTCCAATTAGCCCACATTAAATGGACTGATCGCGTGTGTACTACGTCCATTCGCCGGCGCGTGTTTGGGAACGCTAGGGATGCGTGATCAATTGGTCAACTAATCGTGGTACACAGCTTGCGTTGGTTGGGTCACATACTCCGTATGTCATCTGATCGTTTACCTTACCGAGCATTATATACTGAGACCACCAACAATTGGGTAAAACCGCGTGGTGGTAAAGCAACAACGTGGTCACGAAATATGAAGACCTTGATTGCTCCACTGAGCAAAGTGGGTAGGTGTCGTCTACCTGGCTGGGGTCCTCGTTATCACTCAAACCGCTGGTTAGAGACGCTATCCGAGACAGCGGTGTGCGGCAGTCAATGGCGTACATGTATCCATATCATTTCTAGTTCTTCCGTTTAGTCTTTTAATAATGTTCACCCTTCTTAGGCTGTTCCACGTCACTGTTGGGGTGTGCGGCGGCCCGAGCGACAGTACTCTGTGGTCACGCTCATGGCTCTTATGATGATGATAATGATGAGACCTCTAAAACATCTTTCCCGTTGCATCGACGTTCCCCGTAGGCGATTCATCGTTTTTTTCCATCGCTTCAAAATGTGTGACCAGTTTTCAGCAAAAACCCTATCGGACACAACCCACGCCGTGTATTTAGGTCTGTCTAAATGTATTTCTACATCTTCCACTAGACCATTGTACAAACATTTATTTCTACTTACTCGGTCTTACTATCTTTCCGTCAATGCTCTTTCAGCTAGAGGTCTATATGAACCCTAAATTCTGGTTCTTGCATTAACCCCAAAACTCAAGCAATAGATTTCCTCACAGCCGACATCAACTACGACAAATTTCCTTAACCCACTGCCAAGTTCCACAGTCATACCACTTTGTGATCTGAACTCACCTATTTATGTCTTCCACTTTGTTGAAGGTGTACGTGTGCAAAGAAAGCTTAAAATTGACCTCCCGGGGTGCCTACAGCATTTTACTGACTTGAAGTGAATTTAGAAAACTTTCTGGTCTGTTTTCTAGTCGAGAAGTTGAATTGTGATCTTTTGGAAAAATGCTTAGGTATGTGCGAACCTCATACTCTTAATTATCGAGGTTTTCCCCATGAAACGATGCTTGCGACTGCGTAGCCTGACTGGGGAAAACAGTGGAATAGCTGGTTGAAATCTTAAATAAGCAATGCTGCAATCTGTCGGTGCGCCTATGGGAAATCTTCAAGGTAGTTACCGATTATCGGTGTGATGAGAATGCAATCTGCATTGATAAAGTCATATACTATGTATACCAACGGAGCGTTTGCCGTATTGTGAAGTGTTTGAGGCAGCTGCTGACGGTGAGAGAAATCGCAAGCTGGTCACGGTGACCTTGGCCACTCTACCCGTCACAACGAGACTGAACATTGACGCAGCGAGACGGTCTGCGCATCTTGATGACCTATTGGGTTAAACTGGACGGTGTGGCGATCATGCCGAGAGAGTTACTCATACTAGGCAGGCTAATAGACAGAGGTCTGACAAAACACATTCCCCTGGTCCGCCAATTTAGGATTTGGAAGAGGGGTGGCATCTGTTTCCGGAAAACGTACCATTTCTGGCACACTGTCACCCACCCGCTGTCTTTTGGTACAGACTTTAGAGGCAAAGGCTTTGGCTGAAAACCCTCATCGTTCTCCTGCCTAGGTCTAGGCATCCTGGCAGTATCTCAAGTCACATACAACCATGACTATTCACAACACCAATAATTCCATACTGCATCAGCCGTCTCGCAGTATAAACCGGGTCGTCCTATCTGCTGCATACAACAGGGTGGATAGACTTGCTTCTAGTAATTACTCTACAGGCCCCACAACAGATGTTGCTAATCATAGTAACGTTGTCTTGGTAAGTCCCATTTCTTACTGCCTAGCTTCAGCCCTTCATCTTCCTTTACTTAGACTTAAAATGCGAATTAATATAGGTGCCTTCATCGTTCGCACTCTAAAACAGGCAGGCCGCTCCCGCGCGAACGTTAGAGTCGTTGAGTGTCGGTGTTTGCTGCATTTCAAAGACTGGAATCCAGGATAGTGGTCAGCGTATAGAACTAACACCATCTGCGGTGCCTACCCGATACCGGTTATACATTCCGGTTGACTCCATGGCCGTTGTTACTGATCAGTTTGGAGTAGGTATAGTCCTCAGTATGACGACCGCAGCCGCGTTGATAGATTGGATTGTTGTTAGCAGTGGACTTTGTGCAGTTCGCTTGGCAGGTTCAATCAAGGCTAGTTCTAGGCGCAAAACTTTCAGTTTTTTTTATTATGTCTGTTCATCTTCCACCTGACTGTAGTTACATCGGCGTCAAGGACACCTTTTACTCATATCTGGCGACTCTCATTCACTCGACACATCGTTTTGATATAGTCACCCTGGCAGGAGATATGAACGCCTAGTTCGACCGCCTTGGTGGGGTCGAGCCTTGTTTAGGTGGCAAAGTTGGGGTAACACCGCATCACCCGAATAATGGCTGGTGGTTGTTGCAATTGTGCACTGAGCATAGGCTATCTTCAACCAGCACTGGTTTTAAGCATCGTGCGCGTCATTGTTATGCTTGGCGCCCACCTTCTCCGAATCAGGCATGGTTTCAGATAGACCACGTAGCCGTTAGTTATAGGTGGCATGGTTCCACTTCATACTGTCGTTCTTTTTGGAGCACATGCTTGGATTCAGATCATGCGTTAGTACGTTATCGTTTTGTTCTTACTTTTGCTGGACAACGACCCCACCGACAATAACGATTAGCTGTTGAGAAATTGGCTTTACCATCGGTAAAGCATAAGTACCAAAACAGCTTAGAAAGCTGCTTTAGTAGTTATCACTCCGAAGATCCTAATAGCTGCTGGACTCAAACCTCATAGGCCATTCAGAAAGCACGTACTGTAACATGCGGCACAGGGATACATGGGCTAAACAAACATTGTATGTCGGAGAAATCCCTGGAGTTGTTAGAAGCCAGACGGAAGGTCCCTCCTGGTAGTTCACATAACAGGACTAGAAGAGATATCTGTAGAAAACTGAGACATAGTCTAAAGGCTGGTCGTGAGGCTTGGTTAATGGAAAAAGTTAAGGAAATGTAAACCGCTTTTGCCTCAGGGAACATCGGCAGATTCTTCAGGTTTATCCGTGTCAATAGTCCGAAGCGACTGTTTGTCAATGAAGCTGTCAGCGAGGCAGATGGCATATTCATTCGTAATAAGTCCAAACGGTTAGGGCGCTGGGCGGAATAGTGTGGGGATCAATTTACCTGGCCTCCTGCTTCTGCTGTGCTATCGTCGCAAGCTTGCAGTGTAGCAGCCTGGTTGGTAGATTTAGGACCACGCACAAAAACGGAGGTTCGCATTTGTATTTCGGCTCCCAAAAGTAATAGGACTGCCGGCCCAGATGATTTCGTGTTGACACTTTTCAAAGAAAATGGGGAGGCGTTAGTAGATGCTTGACCCAGTTTTTTCAAGATATGTCTTCTTATTTGAGTCACTTGATGATAACTCCCATATTCAAGAAAGGTGTCAAGAGCTCTTGCGAAAACCATCAGCCTGAATCCAGTAAGTATTAGAGTTCTGGCATCCACCATACTTCGTCGACTCACTGCGGTTCGGGAGACAAACACTGGGGGAGAACAGACAGAGTTTCGCTCTGGGCGTGGATGTGCTGATCAAATTTCTGGAGCAGCGTCCCGTGTACCGCCGACCAACAGTTGCCATATTTCTCGACTATAAAGGTGCGTTTTGTTTGGTGAATCGATCTACATTTTTAGAGCCACTTAAGCGATTAGGTATACCGACTAAGTATGTGAACATACCGCCGGCGCTTTATCCCCATATTTCAACTCTGGTTAGGGTTTACGGTGAATTGTCTGACAGTTTCAGCACCAAGAACAGTGTACGTCAAGGTTGTCCACTTTCACCCTCATTGTTTAATCGTGTCATGGACGAAATAATGGAGCACTACCTACGGCATTCAAAAGATGCTGGCGTGGACCTCCCATCTGATGGTAGACTGATTGATCTTGATTAGGCTGACGGCTATATGTTATTTGACAATTTCGAAACAGTACAGACAAGGGTAGAAGCTATTTCGCCTTCCGCTAAGTGTTTCATGATGCTCTTTACAACCACAAATTGCAAAGTGCTTCCGCTATACTGTTGTGATTACGTAGAATTGATGTTGAGTTATGAAGTTGTGGAGGCTGTCCATCAGTTTGTGTACTTGAAAAGCTGCACAATGGACAGTGGAGATGTAAGGAATGAAATAGAAATGCATATCTCTAAGGCTAGAGCGGTACTGACTAATCTGTGTTACATCTGGCGACAGAGAGGCATCTCTCTGAGGTTCAAGGTTCGCGTATAAAAGGCGACAGTAAGGGCTGTTTTACTTTGTGGCAACAAAACCTGACCTTTGAGGGTAGACGACGTTGACGGTTTTCAGGTACTTGACCATTGGTGTCTGTGTTCAATCGCTCGTGTCGCTTGGCACCAGCGAGTAAGCAACGAAGAGGTTAGGAAGCAGGTATTTGGTAGTGATTGTCAGTCGAGTTCTTTTGTTCAATCCTTACAGTTG
Source organism: Paragonimus heterotremus (assembly GCA_013368495.1). Lineage (NCBI taxonomy): Eukaryota > Metazoa > Platyhelminthes > Trematoda > Plagiorchiida > Troglotrematidae > Paragonimus > Paragonimus heterotremus. The sequence continues at coordinate 10,580 of LUCH01001623.1, forward strand.
CATATGCTTAGATGGTTAGACCTTGTACTAAGGATGCCAGTTAGTCGTCTGCCACACCGTGCACTTTGACAATGCTATGGCTGACTGGTGTAAGGTGAGAGGTGGGCAGATGATAACTTGGCGTTACGAAGTGAAATCGTCCACCGAGGGCTTGACCACTGTTGGTCGGGTTCGTCTCCCTCGCAGAGGCACCCAACACTCACAGACTCGGTGGTTAGATGCGTTAGGTGAGATGGCGGCCAATCGAGATGAGTGGCGTAAATGTTGTTTGGCCGAGTTGTCTGTGAAGTGAGTGCACTTGATGACGCGAGACAATGAAAGTCGTAAGCAAGCTGTCTTGCTGGTGACACCTTAATTTCACTCACAGCTTAGTTGTTTGTTTGCAAAATGTAGGCAATTTGATGTTGAATGTTTGAATATGGACGTAGTTATTTTTAGTAGTTAGGTCCCTTCCCCTCCTCTTCTTTTCTTCTCTCTCTTTCTGTACAGGGTTTGCTTTTTACTTCATGGTTGTATGATAATCAAACATCAGTGAGAACCACCGATGTATTGCTGTTTATGGCGATGATGATTATGATGACTGCCATACTAAGCAGGATTCACAAGCGTTGTCTTTTACGTTAGAGAGTTCACGACCGTCCGCGTCGATGGTTGAAAATGCTTCTTAACATGGTAGCTTGGCATGTCCGTCATGTTGTTGACTCTCCTCGGCAAATCCCCGTTGTTTTGCTTGGTTTTCATTCCTCATGCATTTGTGCCTGTTTGCTGTTGCTCTTTCACGATTCATTATCATGCTCGACGACGAACTTAACCATAATGCCCAAGGGTTTGACTCGAAGTGAGGAACAGTGGTGCACAATTTGTCACTCTTTTGCTTCACTTTGTTAACTGTGCTCCGGTTCATTTTTTGACTTCTTTTTTTACACGTGACAAGCTTAAAACAAGGTACTTCAATGTGCGGTTCATGGTTGAATACCGGACCAGAATTACACTTCTTAAGCGAACGTTTTGGATTTTGTGTTAACATAGGTACTCTTTTGCGCCTGTTACTCCTTCATTTAGGTATTTCACGGTTTCAACAATAGTTCACATAATCCACATTTTTGTTTTCGTTGCAGGTCAGTATGACAGACAACGATGAGTGGACTAGTCTCCCTACGATTGAAAAAGTTCAACACAATGTAGGTTTTCGTTCATTTCTATTATATCCGTTTTCTGTCGATTGACCTAGCGATGGAACGCACGTGTTCAAGGTTACACGGAAGCCTTGAACTTATTCACCACGCAAGACTCGGAAGACGCTCCTGTATTTAACGAATATGTGGGTTTGATGAAGAAGTTTGTTCTCGATTCGAATGCTATCGCACAAGAAGCTGCTCTGAGTTCCGTTTTGGCGTTCCTTGAGAACGCAAATGTCGCAACCAAGTGGGTTTTGACACACATCCAAACTAACCGATTTAGATGCGCTCCTGACGTGTGTTGCGCGTTGGTTACTAAAGGTCTTGGTGCCACTCGTGCAAAAACCAAAGATAAAGCTATTGAATGTTTACTTCAGATGGTCGAGATCGAGCGACATGAAATCGCTTGCGAAGAGTTACTTAAGGGGTTGTCTAATAAGAACCCGAAACTGGTTGTGGGCTGTTTACAAACCTTGAGAGAGATTTTGAAGTAAATTGCCTCCAGTCAGTTTCCATCTAATTTTTTAGCTTGTTTGGTCCCAAAGTTGTTCCTTTAAAACCGCTGGCCAAAGAGTTTCCACGTTTATTCGACGACCGCGATGAAAATGTGCGAAATGAGACGAAAAATCTGATAGTCGAGTTCTATCGATGGTTTGGGCAAAGCAATAAGTCACTACTAACCGGTTTAAAACCTGTCGTGGTAAGCCTGTGTTCGAATGGTCCAACCAAATCTACTGTCGTTTCAGGTGAATGACATCACCGCACTGTTGGAGCAATTACCAGCGGAGAAACCCGTTCCTCAAAGATTTCTCAAGAGCCAGCAACCCAAACAGACAACCTCGATTGGGTCGTCACAAGGTAGTGCTGGTGGTAGTGTGTCTGTCGCTATGACCGCGGATGATCCAGTTAGCTTGGATGATTTGGTTCCTGCCGTAGAGGTTTTAGCAAGCATCCCCAAAGATTACTGGACTCTGATTGTAATTTTTCAAAGTTTGAATATGAAGCTATCACTTTTTGACTTTTAGACTGAAAAGAAGTGGCAGGATCGACAATCAGCCCTGGAATCCATTGATAGTCTTACCAATGTTCCCAATATTGCGCCTGGTGATTTCGGTGACCTTATCAAAAGTCTGTTGCACGTACGTTTTTCATGATTTTCATTAACAAATGGTTTTTTCTCCATGCTTTATCTTAGGTTTTGAATAAAGACACCAATGTTGTTTTGACCACTTTGGCTGCCAAAATTTTGGGTCAGTTGGCGACCGGGCTGAAAAAGAAATACGCTCCCTATGCGCCACAGACAGTTTCTGCTTGTCTGGCAAAGCTCAAAGAACGCAAAGCAAGTTTCATCGCTGTTCTTCGGAACACGCTCGACGCCGCTGTAAAATCGGTAAGCCTAACAGTGCATCTCGCGATTTGGTTTTGCTTACCACATAATTAAGATTCCTCCTTTTTTTTTAAAAAAGTGATCAACTTGGACATGGATTTTACCTTTTTCGTTTCCTAATTTTCAGTTCAGTTCCATTCAGTGATGACTAGGTTGATATGATTAAAACTCAATAGTCTGAGCGTTGGCATTGTTGAATTTTTATTTTCGGGTGTCTACGGCAGAGTTAGTCATCGCATGGCGACATTCACTTTGAGAGGAAACACATGAAACTCATACCATTACAGGATGACACTGTTCCGTTCGCGGTTTCCATTGGGGTTTCCGGTCTTCCAGGTTAATTATCTCATGATCTATGAGGGTTTCATAAAGCTATGATTGTCATAATCTCAGTCTATGTTTGTCTTTAGAATGGTAAAATATGTACCTGTGTAGAGTAACGATTTCCTACAGAACACTACACTGTTGCAAGTCAGTTGCGCAATGCACAAGGTTATTGTTTGTGCAAGCCACTGATTCAGATTCGTAACTAGCCTTGCGATCAACGTGCGTGCTACTACATGTTTGCTCAGCTAACAATATCCTTGTACGGGCTAACCTGTCACAATAACCGACGCTAAATAACGCCTGAAAAAATGTGACCACAGGCGGCTTGCGGTGCACAACATGATTCCACTCACCTGCCCCCTATCCAATGTAAGCTTGAAGGAGTGATACCGGGTAATGAGCGAGTGGAACTCTGTGTAACAGGACCGGTCAATGTTGATTAGGCAGGTGGTGGACCATTGCAACAATGAATTCTCTGTCTCGGAAACAATAAGTTGAGAACTGTTTCCATATTATCTATAATGTAGAACAAGAGGTATTTCAATGCAGAGGTAGATAACAATGCGTTCAATATGTAGGCTATGGAATACAAACGGAATTTGTCTTCCGTTTAGAAGCTAGCGAACCTATCGTGATATAATGTATCACCAAATCTACAGAAAGTATGGATAGTATGTCACCGGAGAACGGGCTTGTGATAGGACGGCTGTCGGTCTGTTAAAAACTGTGATGTTTTTTTTACAATTGGACAACATAATTGACTTTATTCACCCCCGCCTGACACACCTGCCGCCTCTTCAATAACGGTTTGTTGTGGTTGTGTTGAGGGTCTACCAGTCGGATAGGACCAGTGTATCCATGGCCGCATTCATCAGAACGCCATGTTATCACGACTTGCGATGTCTGTAGTTGCTTTCTGAATCGCACTCATGGTCACCCAGCTGCCGCCCATTGAACTCTTGGAAACTCTTCCGGACTGTACTTCTTCAGGCTAACCTGCTTTTAGCTGTCAGTTCAATAGTCGCCTAACGAAATTGTCCACTTCTTGTTCGTTTATTCCTACTGCCTATGAGCCTGATCAGAAGGTCCTGTGGCTCGGGCCGCTACTTACGAAAAAGGATAAAAATAGGTAAATCAAAACTGAGAAAACGGACTAGAAATGATATGAATGAAGGTGCACCCTTGACTACGGTACATTGCTATCTTAATTAGTCATTTTAGTGGTCATGAAGACCACAACCGAACAGGCGACGCCTACTCACTTTACACAACGAAACAGTCGAGACCACGTCGTTACTTGACCATCATGCGGTTTTAGTCGGCATTTGATTTCTTTAGTAAATGACGCCTGGTGCAAAAAACGCTCAGCTGGCATGCAGAATGCGTTACCCAACATTGTGGCTTATTTAGTTGACTGACTGTTTGAACATTTCTAACGCTCTCAAATGCGCAATGACCAACAGCTGACGCAATCATCCCAGTTGACAGAAATATGGTAGTCAAATACAGCAGGTCGCGAGCAGACCACATTTCCGGACCACAACACAAAACAGGACGCACGTGAGCATTATATACCCTTCCTTTCAACGACAACCGGACGTTGTTCTACTCCACACAGGGCATAAGTTGGGAAGGGCAACTCGTGTGTTTGCCATCCTCACTTGTCTCCTGTCAGCAATATTACACACGGATAAGATAGTGCTACCGGGATATGTAAATGTGTCCACAATCTCAAACGGATTATCTTCGATACATAACATAGGAGTCTTTGAAAGTACGAAGCACGCTCCATGAAAACCAGCGTAGTCATTCACCTTGTTCAGCGCAGTCTGTGCCCTCGGCTAAGAAACTAAGCAAGGCAGTATCATCTGCACACTATGTCGATCAACTTAGTACCTACCTGGGGAAAAACTTGACATCAAGGTCACCGGATTCTTCAGCACACCTTCCAGAATGTCGTTCACGACAAACTTGATCAGGAGAGTGGAGTTCAAACACTCCTGGTGAACACCACCGGTCTTCCTTGATTCCGTGATTTTACAGCAAGCGTCGTGGAATGTGGTTCTCTTCTTCACTGAGTGGATCCTTCGTAGAAATAGTAAACGTTTCACTCTTCCCTAGCAACAAACTCGATGTAACTGCTTCGTTATCATCCAGACGTTTCTGTCACTGAGTACTGAGTGTCTGAATGGTTGCTACCGCGATCTGCTCCTTGAGATATTGCCACGTATCTTCAGGATTAATGAACGTGGGAACCTGTTTAAAAGGAACGGGGACTACACGTTGGGAAGCTGTCTCCAGTCGTTTAACATCCTATTTTCACTGCTGTCTGGATGAACTGCAGTAAACTGCCTTGTAAACGTGAATAATCGATTTGGTCGTGACTGACCAATGATCCGCACAGCATTCAGCCCCACACCGTTTGTGACAGACAACTCGTGAGCGGCACACTCATGAGACTGACACTCACCATTCTTAGTTACTGTGTCAATACCATGAGGTTCAAGAACAACCAACAAGGTTGCTAGTTGAAGTTGACCTGGAGAAACAACCGGTCACTCATTGACCTCAAGGCGATTGTGATGGACAGCTGATAATAGAAATGGTCCTTTGCATAATGACTGGCCCACTAGCACTAAGAACAGTGACAGATTTGACTCCACTGAGTCGCAGGCGCATGAACATTATTTGGGAGTTGGTGCCATGTGATCCGCCTGCCATCAATCGATGGATTCAGCGACACCGAAACAGACACTACATCTTCAAACACCTGCTGGATAATCTATCCAGTGTGCTCAGTACCTGCTGCTCTGAGCTTCCCTGGGTCTTTAAGCCTTGTCCCACTCAGGACGGCGACATCAGTGTCTTAACGGCTCAGTTTTCGGCCATCCGGTCCTGCATCGATCCAACGTACGCACATTCCATATCCCGACGGACAACGTCCTGCCTCTACGGGTATCTCAGGTTGGTTTGAGGGACCTCACATGAAGCCTCTGCTTTAACACGGTGACCTACGGAACATAAGAGTATATATTTTTTAGAGCCTCTGACGTAGAAACCTGACTTTCAAGAGAACAGAATATAGGGCTTTCTTGGCGAGCCTACCCGGAGCCAGTGACCCAAAAGTCTGACTCACTCCACAGCGAGAGGCTTACCAGCTTGGGACTCACTGACTAAGACAATGACATCTTATTCCAGTTACTGCTTTACACAGCACCTGAAGAGGACTGTACGTTTCTCGATTGTGCAGTTTAATACGCCGACGGTTATGGTGAATCTCTGGGCGATCGAAGTACTCCTTGTCTGAGGGTACTTCTTCTAACCCCCTTCTTCCACATTTAGAAGACAGCAAAGTTTCAAGTATAAGTATAGTTCTGCTGTATACAGACTAGCTGAGCCCTTTTTCGAAGTCGGTGCGATGTGTAACCCTACGGGCGTAAATGCTTTTTGTTTGACTGCTCCCCTTGGACCTATCGCATATGATTGAACTTGGCAAGACAGAAGTCCTAATCAGCATAGTCTTCAGCTCAGTGCAGCGCACGAAGTTGACCACCACTTGAAGTTACCAGATAAAGGTCAGTCATACGATCGCATACTCATATGTATATATAAATGGTTGACCTTGAACATCGGTTAATAACCTGAGCCATCGTTCACCGTAAAATTGACGCAACAAATCCCACTAGAGAATTTTAGATTTAAAAAGATTCATAGAGAAATCAGATAACCTTGCAGAAACGAGCTTGTGTCGCAACATCATGTTTGCATGTCATATAGTTATTACAACCGGGAATCCGGATGAACGCGCAGGCTCCAGCCTGACAAGTAGTACCTGCCGATGTCAATCAGCGGAACAGCGAACGCCCTAATGACCCGTATTCATTTCGTTGCTTGAGTGTCATCGTTCTCTCAGTCACGTTATGATGTTGATTAACTTTACCTGAAGCTTTACAAATGCTGCCTTGAAAAGACAAGGCGATTTTGTTAACGTGTATTGATTTTGCTTGGACTTCGATAGGACGAAACTGCATCCGTGACTAAACTTGAGACCTGTGGTTTAAGTTTAAGTAAACCTTCCACTATATGGTCGATGAGTATCGCAGATCTGATTGCAGCCAGTATACGCCTCTTTGTGGTTGCCTTTCAATATTACGGCGCGTTTGTAAATCTGCAAACTGCATTCTCATGCTTGGGAAAGCCCAGCAATGAATCCGTTGATCAGCGGTCTGATGTCAGGATCTTGGTCACCTTTTGTTCAGTTTCGAGTCTATTTGTGGTTAGGTATGTCAAATCGAAGCCAACATCATATTGCGCGCAGTTTGGAGGCCTAACTTTAAACCTGTTCGTCTTAGCCAAACCTCTGGAAGATTCTTACCACGCATATTTGAGGAAATAGTTGACTATTCTTAAAAGCGCCAAGTAGGCTGAAATTTACATCATACAAGCTGCACAATTTAAGCAACTTCATATAATTTCCACACACCTTCAGTACAGTGTCTATAGGAAGAAACACTCTCTTCTAAGTAACTATTCTACGAAGTGAGAATTGTTTTGCATTACAGGAACACACCTCTCAGGACCATGCGACAAACGTTTGGGGCTTCAGCTCATTACCCCTCAGGAACAGTAACAGTACGACCATCTTATGGGATCAAATCTAGCTTGTACATTCGTTCGCCTTGAGGTGAATCACTAACCCAAGTAAAAATGACTGTAATGTTCTACTAGTCAAAGATACTTGGATTCCAATAATCTCTGTTTAAATCTTACTTAGACCTGGGTAGTTTAGCCTTATCCTTGCCTGCGTGTAGTCACACACTGTTGCACGACAAAACCTGCATCCTGAGTTGTATCCTATGTGTATTTATTATCGCTCAACTCATCATGTTTTTCTTTATCATTATGTGAAAGTCATGTAATCCCTAGGAGCTACATGACTAGATCACTCGCCAGCACGCTTTTTTTTAAATAGTACTTATGGTTTTGAAATACTGAAAAAAGTCTTGATGAGCTTAAGCTGTTTACTCATGACTTCATATCTCTTGTGAAGGTTCCTACAAAGTACAGTTTCCCCACTCACTAAGTCCCACGCACCACAATCTGATTTCACATGATTGAAATTCTTCATCCTCAGGAAGAAAGCACCTTCGAGTGGAACACTTTTTGTCTTCTCGGAAGATGTTTTTGTCTGGGGGTATTCTATTATATCTTTTTCTGCTGTTCAAAATTGGTTATTATGATCTTCCAATGTTGATGAATAGCTTAACTCACATCCAAGGTTGTTCCCCATGCTATATGTCGATTACTCTATTTTCTCGGTTCACACAGATTCCACTGGATACTGTTGCAGACGACTTGGTCGCTTCACTTGCACACAAAACACCCGGTGTACGCGCTGAGGTTGCTCTATTTTTGAGTCGTTTCTTTGGTAGATCTTCACCAACTGCGTTGAATAAGAAGCTACTCAAAACTTTCACTGTCGCGTTATGCGAGACCTCAAAAGATACCGCGGGTGACGTACGTGAGAATAGTTTTGCTGCTTTAGGTGCCTTAATGCGATTAGTTGGTCCGAAACAGATCGAACCGTTTCTAGCTGACCTGGACGCAATCCGGTTGGGCAAGATCAAAGAATACAGTGAGAAGGCCGCCGATGGATCAACCGCGGTGGATGGAACAAATGCGTCCGGCGGTAACTTACATTTTTTTAGCTACCAGCGTGTATACATATCTACTCTTCACATCTTCCTCGTTAGCTTCAAACCTGTGTTGGTTGCTTGCAAAATTTGACATACTTGCACTCAACCGCTCAACTTGATTTATCACTCTGTGATTGCTTGGCTTAATGCAAAACTGCCTCATCTATGAAATTGAGTATTCTTGGTAGCTGAATCGCCGAGTCACAAATTAGTCACCGAAACTGTGATATGGGTTTACCTTTCAGACCAAACGAGTAGGATATCGTATTGTACGACTCCACTCCATATAACCTCATAGTTCGAAAACCTGATTACCAAGTTTATTTGGATAGCTGCTCAATGTTACTATTCCCTAGTGTTACTGCCAAATCAGTACATGAGCCCGGCAATCGATTGTTGCAAAGTGCAACCTTTATTGAGGATCATTTACATCACTCAGTTGGCTATTTCGATTATAGCCCAATTTAGATGAGACCCAACTGTGAAAAGTCAGGGCTTCGGCTGCATTCGAACCAGCGACAGAAACACCATGCCCAATTGTCTCGTTCCACGAGAATGATTCACTGTTTGGTTCTCCTTCGAACTTCCCAACAGATCGAATATTCTCCTTTTACCTGGGACTTAAACTTTTATCCGCAAAGGGCCTGTTTTTGAATCGGGTGCGTCGGCCACTGCTGCTTCATAGGTGTATACGGTGAAGATGTTAGATTTGTGTTTATTTTACCACACAAAAACCCGCTAGGAATTAGCGTTGTATATCCTGTCCTACCTATCTGCCTGTGGGTGTACACGCGTTCGCAAACACGACCGTTTGTTTAATTGTCCATATTCACAATTCCTTACCAGATGAAACAGTGGGTCTACTTGTTTGTTAGCCGTTACAACATTGACCGGCTGGACACAAAGGCCTCACTCACACACCTACTGATCTTTTTCGGGTTTACACCGTATACGTGGTGTGTGGGTCGAACCGCAATTGGCGCAACGCAGGCCACTTGCGGTGATGGTTAAAGCGCAGGCGTCTTTTGGCTTCGGTCACTGTGACAGGCTAATCCGTTTCGGATGCCGCCAATCCAGCCGTTACAATCTTCACTGCCCTCATACCCACTTCATTGACGATGCTATGATAATTGTGTGTTTTTGTATTCGTACACCTGATGAGCATCCACTTGTTTTGGTCTACCTCGTGATTATCTTTACCATCTAAAGGACTTCTCAACTAAATTCAGGAGTCGCCGTTATGAAATTACAGCTAGAAGAGTTGTGCTTTACTGTTGCGAAAAAGCTCCGCTAAAATTTGAGGATATCAAACTTATTGATATGTTTAGCTGTCTCTGTTTACGTTCAATCACATACTGTGTATGGTGTCAGCCTTGGTGATGACCAAACGAGTTCACTCTCTTGATCCATAGTTTACTTCGCCTTGTATTGCTCAACAAACTCCGAGCTGATTGACGCAACACATACAGTGATCACTCAACGGCATCGCATAAGTGAATGAAGGACGTCAGTTGAATTTTGTCCACTGTAGGTTGCGATCGCTTCCCAAATAAGAAACCTTGTGAACCAGCCTATTCAGTTGTGGATGATGGATGTTGTATGATTAGTCATGACACTCCCCACAATCCTCCATTTGGAACGAAAGTAGTTATAAAGCTCAAAGTATTGGAACGTATTAAAACTCTGAGTTAGGGCTTCCTTTCTCCAGTCTTTTTTGAAGGTAGTGCTGAGAGATTATTGTCTGAATTGGTCACATGCCTTCTGTTTGAGATATTGAAAAGATGACTAATGATTGGTGCTTATCAACGCTCATTCCGACTTCCATAAAAGATGCCAACTTGTTTCTATCCCACCCAAGAAGATGACGAACCTCATAGTACGACTTCTGAAATACAGATTCAGGTAACAGATGAACAGGCAGGTTTCCGACATGATCCAGGGTGTATCACTCCTATATTCACCTTGCGACAAACACTGAAGTGACAGCACTTTTTTCAGCCAACGGTCTTAGTATTTTCGAACCTATATGCTGAAATTGAATTGATTGTCTGACATTCTCTCTGGAACTGTCTCCATCATCGTGTAGTTCCAGTGAAGTATATCAGTTTAGTGACATTGTCGTATGCCCACTCTGACAGCAGGGTGCTCATTTGTAGACAGCTATCTCGAACATTCTCCGACGGAGGCGTTCGATACCCTCTTTCTCTCCATATGTATGATGAGTGATATTCAGGGAGCAACACTCAGATGTTCCGAAGATATCAAAGGATGTGTTGGTCCCTGGGGTTCCGAAAGTTTCAAAGTGAAGCTTCTACCATGCAATAAGCTAACTGATGTTGAATGTGTGAACGGTTTCGTCCTGCTTAGTTCTGTAGTGAACATGCGGACTATGCTGCACCTGGTAAATGGTGCGGTTTGTATGCGTGGTATACGTTTTTTACCTTCAAAGTTTAAAGTGTCGTTACAAGAGTGTGTTAGCACTGACGTCGTTTGCTATTGGAGGCAGGCCACTGGAGATTGTTGATCGATTCGTTTGCCTAGGTAGTGTCATATTGCCACCTTGTAATATTGGTGAAAAGATGCAGCGAAAACACATGGTTCATACGCCAGCCTCTGTCACTTGTTGCTTCTCAAAAGTATCCATTTGTCGAATAAAGGTAGAGGTTATAATACGCGTATGCGGCAGTTTTGCTCTATAGATTGTAGACCTGACTCATTCATGCGGAAGGTGCATCTGGACTGTGCGTATTCGATAACCGTTCAGCCAGTACCAAATGAGTTGACCGTGTGAGCAACACAATGATGACGTATCTGAAAAATCTGCAAGTTCATGGCCTATAATCGAGTTGATGAAAATGGACAATCTTCGCTGGTTGGGTCACGTATTTTGTACGCCGACGAAGAGTCTGCCACATCACACATTGTTCTGTATGGTCGCTGATGACTTGATGAAGTCGCATGGTGGCTAAGCGAGGATGTGTTCACTGGCTATGAAAGCCCCGACCGTCCTGCTGAAAAAGGTTTTTAGATGTCGTCTACCTGGTTGGGGAGTCCGCAGCCATCCACGACGCTGGTTGGATACACACACTCTCTCTGTGTCTCAGTCAGTGGCAATTCTATATCCGCAGGCTTGTTGACTCTCCCTTTTCTCCTTCCAGAGGTTCCATCGTTTCCTTTCCTTCTTTTCGTGTTCATTCTCTATAACTGTGCTTGTTTGTCACTCCACCCAGCCATAGATTCTTGTTATGGCCGATGTATAATACCGACTGGCACAGCTCAAAGCTGGAACTGACAATGATGACATGGCTTCTGGGTAGAGATATTAGTGGATTATTGAATTACCGGATTTAATGACGCGAATATTGCCATCGGAACAGTAAACCAAACAGGGTAGTGCATGTCGCATGGAACCCGATTCCGTGCAAATGTCTTCTTGTTCTTATTTACGTAATGTTAGCATCCTGTTCATAGTTACCTATGGGAGTTTTGTATGTGGATTCCCCTCTCTTTCCCCGATCTTATCCTTTACTCAAGTATTTTTCTCATGGCTTTCATTAGTGCGATAGCTATGTTCATCTGCTACTCTCCTGTGGACCACTCTAATTTCGTCATCTTCTTTTCGTATCAGCTGAACCACGGCCTGGGACTGCTCCTTCTGCAACCAGTTCGAAACCTCGTCGAGGTGCACCTCCTGTTCAACGTCCGGCCACAGCGGCTGCCAAAGAGACTTCGGAAAGTGGTGACGCAACTGTTACGACGACCATGAAATCGTCAGCTTCTGGACCACCTAAGCGCAAACCGACAGTCACAAAGTCGTCAAAACCCAATGTGATCACGGAGACGTTGCTATCAGATGAACAAGTTACTCAGCAGGCTTATGAGTATGTAATATCATTAGATTACTGTTTGTTTGGTTCGTAAATCTATCGATAGAGAATATTAGGTACCAGTTTCCCTAGAATAACGCAAACTACTCACCCTTTTATTTACCCTTCTATGAAAGCTTTTCTGAGTGCATTTCCTACCCGTTTCGTTTTACACTACTGTTTATATTTGTTTCGCTTGACAGGCTTCTGGGCGAAGATCTGGTCAACATGCTATCCGCCAGCGATTTAAAACAACGTCTCGAAGGTATCACCAAAATACAAGAACGTTGTCAGTCAGTCGGTCTAGCCACCTTGCCTGCACAGGTAATTTGTCGGGTCATCACTCAAAAACCGGGGCTAAAGGATACAAATCTGCAGGTAAGTTTTCGCTGAAGTAGTCTAGAATTGGTTGGAATGCAAATGACGTGCTTCGTAACACTGATGCCTATCCAAAAACTTTGTCAATTCTCTCTATCTGTTTAGAAGCTGACTGACGATAGCGGCACATTTGTTTGTTGTTACCTCAGCCTTGGTTTTTTTCCTGTTTCAGTTGTCCATATTCCAATTTACCGTTTATCTTAATAAACTTTATGCATCCTAAGTATTGTATACTGGAAAAGAGCTTCATGTGAAAAGATCAGCTAACAGGTCACCTTCAGAACTTATTAAGATTGTCTTCCTTCCACTTATTCACTCTGAGTTGCCAGCACGAATTTTGCTCGCACTTTTTGTCTGCAGGTGCTCATTTTAATCTTGAAGTTTGGTCCGTTTTTCGACATTCGTTATGCATTAACCGATCCCCCCTCTTTGTATCTCATCATTGGCCTGAAGTAGAGCTACTCAATCCGTAACCATGTTCACCCGGTAAATCTCCTGGACTCAGTGTTGAATTCGGTTCGTGCAATATGGAGAACACGTTGACGAATGAGGATCATCATGCTTCTAGTTTCATAACTCATCCCCTTTCACCTACAGGTACTTCGAGCTCGCTTGGAACTGTTACAGCAAACTATCGAGGTCAATAACTCCATGTCTTGCACTATGGTTGAATTGCTTGTTCCCGATCTTATGGAGAAAATAGGTGACGCTAAAGTTGGTGAAGCTGTGAAGTCAGTTTTGACTGTTCTGTCCGAAAGAGCTGGTTTTGGTGTGGTCGGGACGCTGTTACTCAAATCACTGTTCGAATCAAAAAATCCACGCAACCAGGCAGAATCTCTCCAGTGGTTGGCACAGTCGGTACGCGAGTTTGGAATGAAGTAAGTTTGGGTTTTTGTTATCGTTCAGTAAATGACATCTGTATGATTCCGGTGCAGTGGATTCCACTGTGTTCAAAGTTAGACCTATGGGTCTTGTACTTTAAGCTACCATCAATTCCATTACTGATTGTAGTTAGGTATGAATGGTCGGTGGTTGACTCCTACCTATGAAATAATAGTGGTCAATCAATGTTTGCCGCATACATGTGAGCACAGTGTTCAAAATCCGGTCCAGATGTGGATAATGAGGCGATGTTGGTGAATTCCACTCACTCACTTAAGTGCTTGTCCGGTGGTTCTGTTCGAAAGACATCATCTTAGTTGTTCTTATACATATCAGTCAGTTTATCCGTTACGTGACCAGAAAGTCCTCAACGTGTCAAACACCACATACCAAAGTTGTTTCACTATCCACTTGTCTTTTTCATAACCCATCATTGTATGATTACCGAGTTGTACTCAATCTCCTAATGTACTGTATCTCTGCACAATTAAGTGGTCAAAACGATGAACAGTGTTTGTTGACCTAAAATAAATAGGTTTACTGGAGCAAAGCAGAGGGAAAGGGCTCATGAGTTACACATGGACGGATCAACTACGTAACTGTTCCTTGAGCATCGTACAGTCGGTCTGTTATGCACGCAGCCGAACACATCTGGGTGAGAATGAAACTATTATTTTATTTCAGACGTACATTGTTATACGTAGGCTGTTGTACTGTCTAGGGCACCCACATCTGCATAGGAAAACGGTTTGAGTTCTCAACCGTAAAGTTTTCAAATGGGAAACTCATGACACAGTGTAACGGATTGGTGTACTTTTTTTATTCCGAGCTAAAACACCACTCTCACTTTTGTCTGGAACATCATACGACCATGGTTTGTCAGATCTGTCTCTATGTTACACTTTCAGTATCCACACATACACGCACACTGTTCATCTAAGTATGAAACCTATCACATCTTGTTAGAATATTACCCTCTTCGTACTGATTGTACACCACATATATTTAATTTCGGCTTACGCATTGTCTGCTGACAAGCTGTCCTATTTTGGCGACCGTTTGGATGTGATTGATTTCAGCTTCCTTTTGGAATGTAACGAAAAGATATCAACATCTTTATCCATTTTACGGCATGTGCTCATGCAACGGTTCCACACAAATATCACAGTGCTAATGGTTTCTTGAATTTCGCTCACCTCTGTAGATTACCCCCACAAGAAGTGCCTCCAGTACTGCGAACAGGTTTGAACGCGACAAATCCGGCTGTACGTCAAGCCAGTTTATCGCTTGCCGGCTCAGTGCATCTGTATCTCGGTGACCCCTTGCGAAGTACACTCGCGGACGAGAAACCGGCTGTGTTGGCTTTGCTAAACGCAGAATTTGAGAAAAATGCCGGCCAAAAACCTCCGGTGCCTACACGCGGTCGGCTAGAAAAGACTGAATCGGAGGGTCAAACGGTCGTCGATGACGGCGGTGGCGATGTAGACACAGTTACGATGGAGTTGGATCCGGAGGCGTTGTTTGAAAGAGTAGATATACGGTAAGATTCATGGGACATTTTGTGCTTTTCAGTGTTTGCTAGTGGGACTACACAAACTTGTTAAAGCGTTGCAGTTTGTTTTTATTTGAGTATTCTGAACTGAAGCTTTTATTTCACGCAGACAGAAAATAACTGTTCTGTTTTAGTCTACTTCAGCACTTTTTTTTACTGACTTGGCTTATCCATGTTATTGTTGTTCGCTCCGCCATTCCAGTGTCTACCATTCGTGCAGCTCACTCGCTACCAACTGCCATATGAATCGTAAACTTTATCACTATTCTACATTTATGTGACATTTTAACATTTCTTTACAACGTTTTTGTACTAGTTTGAACAATTTCACTGTTGATCTATCAAAATGACAATGTCAGGCAGATTAGATTGATTTTCTTTCGTTAGTCATTTGATTGACTCATTTAACGAATAGCACAAGTCGCATAACAATTGGTTTTCCTGCTGGAACGAATGCCTTAACGCTCGTAACCTACTCATGAAAGTGTTCGGATGTTTTGTTTTTCCTCGTCATTAACGTTTTGTCCTCAAGAACTCGTGGAACAATACCCGGAGTCACATGCTCGTGATATATTCACTCTCAGACACATCATTCAAATAATGCGGAGTTACTTTATGTTACAACGTTCGTCAGTCTTTCCATATCAATGATTTTTTCACAGATATCAGTAGACTTATTTCTTATGTAGCTCGTTTATGTTCTTACGTAGTCGCACAATGTACTACTCACAACATCAATGTTTGACAATTTGTCTGTATGCGTATAGTAAAGATCACCCCCCCGATTAACATAAAACAGGGAAGAAATCAAGTGAGTGCTGCTCAATTGGACAATAATCAAAAAGATCACTGCCTGCAAACCAGTGTTTGTTCATGTTGGTAACTTTCTGTGCTATGTGTATCACTCCGTAATAAACTGTCTCTTGGAGTCAGCACCCTTATGTGTACGTCAAACTAGCTCCACAATTCATTAACATTGATACATTTCCCCATTGGTTGTACCGTTCTCCCGCAGCTTTGCTTTGTCTCTCAGTAGAGGGTGTCAAACTCTCTAATCGATCCGTCAAACGGTTAGCCAAGTGTGGCTGTTTTACATGCCTACATCTTGTTAATTTTATCGATAAATTACATTTAAAAACATGCATTGGTTTATCGACAAAATTTTAGAGGATAACATCCACCCTCTCTCCCAAACCTGTTCCTTTTGCCAGCGAATTCTCTTACTAAATCCTTACGTAAACCGTTGCGTTCTCTCACCCAAGTCTACCACTCTTGTGTAACCACCTACGTAGCTAAAATTGTATTATCTGGAACTCATGAAATTGCTGAGTGTATAGTGACCAACCGTTTGCTGTTTTGGGTGTACAACGTTCCCCTAATAATCTTACGATCCCACTTTTAGCCGATCGTTATAGTTACTTTGATCATTTTTCATCATCTGAATTGAGCGTCACTCAATTAATCTCAGCTGTCGCACTCCTATAGACTTCTTACTAACCTCTTGGTAAAAAATACAACTACAGTATACTCGATGGCTGAAAAGCAATCTCTTGACTTGCATCTTCAGGTATACTCCTCGACAAAATCGTACGGTGCCACTACCTTCCAGCAATATTTTCTTTACTGTCTAGAAGACGACGGTCATTTTTCTCAACAACTAAACGCACTTTATTAGGAGGTGCTACGCTGAATTCTGTTCACAGATCAATGTAGAAAGTTAATTATGGACAAGAGCGTCGAAACTGTCATTGTGTATACTGTATTTTCGCCTTGGATTGGTATGACCCACTTGTACCAATTCGCTTTGTTGTTTTGCTACATCGATTGGATATACCGTTGATGGATGATTGTAGCACGTTGGAACTCAAATTTCCTCCACACACTTTGAAGTAATTGTCAATCCGATTGTCGGGCAGC